>JAHZNE010000415.1:0-30133 GCA_027744055.1 Callyntrura sp. NNG-2020
GGAACTTTGGTTACAAAACACATCATCGTAGAGTTTTTAATGGCCAAACGAGATAACGAGGAAAAAAAACAAAATAAAACCGCACTTGCTTGCCTATTCAATGTTGATGATACTGGAAAGCCAGATTTGCAAGTGCTCCTTAACTATCGCAGATAAGTACTTTTGTAATTTTACTTTTTACTTGGTAGGAAAGGGGATTTACACTCGGGCATATTATACCAAATTTCAAGGTCGTCCCACAAAAGGGGAACAAATAACATTCCGTTCCTCGCATCGTAACGCTGACTTTTCCCCATGTCAGTGTTGGCTGCTGACTTCGTTATCATCAGAAATGAAAGCAGCAGCGAGTGGGTTTCAAGTGGAGCGGTGTATAAGCTCCTGCTAGAACATGCATCTCCGAGATCGAGCAGGATTGAGGGGGAGAAAGGGACTAAAAAGGAAGGAGAGTAATGCGGTCTAACAATGAACAAAAATCTCTGTGAGCTGTGATTTGTTAAACCTACAAACTTCTCTCGCTAATCCTCCAACTTTGGTGGCAATCAGGAGCAAAACGCAGATTCTTTGACATTAACCAGATTTGTGCTGGATCATATTGAAATGCTAAAAATCCCTGATTGTGTCTCTTCCAAGTTGTATATTATATAAAACCATTTTGCCGAAATATTGTTTACACTGTACATACCTTTGCTATTTAATACATTTTCAGTATCTCAACAAATACCGTCTGAAATCTGAAAGGGAAACCGTTCGATGTAGAATGCCACTTACATTTGCCCTTTACAAGTATCACATTGCCCCATCGTAGGCCTACACCTACTTCATAGCCAGTACACTGCAAAGTGCCAATATAACTTTCTCTAATAGGCTCTACTATACATGATCCAGCTAAACCATCTATGAAAATTTCCACATTACACATTATGACACTTCAAAGATGAGATTTACGCAGTTACACTCTCTGTCAGTTTCTGATGAAGAAGCAATAGAAGCCGGGGAAAGCTTCTAACAGAAACAAGGAGAACTCAACGAATTCCCGGAACGAAATTACACGGTATTTGTGCATTTTGCGTATATACAATAGTTGTGCTTACATTTTACCCGCCCTTTATTCCCCCAACTAGTAGGATGACTATACAAAGAAAGAGATAATTAAATTATGACAAAACGTAATAGCCTAGCCGGCACGTTGTCTTCTCCGATCCGAGCTACCAACTGTTATCGCCCTAATTTATTTTTCCTTTCTCCAAAAGTTAGCTCTCCGGGGTGGGGAATGCGGTGGAAAGTCTAAACTTTATCCTTGTTTCATTCCAAGAAACTTTGTTTTATTACATGTCATGGTTGAGTTGACAAAGTAAATTTGCACACTCCGCGTACCCTGTTGTGGTGCATGTAGTTAACACTCTCCTTTCAAACTGGGAAATAGAAGTGTGCTAATAAATAAAGTACATATAGATGCCTAATTAAAATTTATTTAAGTTTATATAACCATCATAGACGCAGTTGGAGCAGAGATGCATTCAACATCCTGCCTGAGCAGAAACTCTCAAATGTAATACGCAATTGATCTGCTGCTGTCAGGAGCAGTGGAAAATGCTTTCACAATCAATTAGGCAAGAAATGGCCTTGCTTTGTACATCAAACGGGAAGGTATCAAAGCATGATAAAATGTACGAATCCATAAAAAATCGCTTAATTCAATTTGCGCTCAATGGAAACGAGCAGGGAGAACCAGAACATGCAAGATATAGTGAAGTCGTGTAGTAACCCAGTGATGAAAAAAAAAAGTTCAAAGGAGTGCTTACGCGATATATTTAGCACGTTTTGCGAAAATCTTGTTCGATTTTTACTTCTTTTTTTTTATTTCGGGGGATTTATAATCAAATTCATGTACATATTACGTTTAAAGTTGTTTATATGGTGATAGAAAAGGAAAAAAAATAGATGTAGCCCTATTATGACACAAGAAACGATCAATGAATAAAGTATATGGTACTGTAGTAAAATATCGTTTTGTACAAACTGTCGTAAAAATCAGGAAGAGGATGGTGCTGGTGTAGAGCTGTTGGTATAAAATGGATTCTGGATCTCTTCCATCATATTATTAAATATTGATTCAAGTTTTTCGTTTTTAGTAGGCAGGTCTCCAATGAGCTTTTTTAGTGTCGCGGAAACAGATGTAGCCGTTTGCCGGAGCATGTTGTCTAATCCTTTTAGCCGATTATTAGAATCAATAGAAAGCAAGGGACGACCTCGTTCACGATCTGTTAAGAGATGCACAGAATTAAAATATCTCTAAAGCGTACGCCTTAATGGTGTTTGTAATTCTACCAAATTCACTCACTTTCGCGATATTCCTCGATGCAACTCACTACGTTTTGAAGAGTCATCACATCAGCCTTCCAGTTGGGATTTTGACGCATTTGTGTTAAGGCTTTGTCGTAATAATGCATTCCTCGTTCAAATTTACTTGACTTGGTTTCCTCATCAGTCCCACTGTCCAAATAAGAAGCCAAGATTCTTCCGTAGAGGAGCCACAGCATTGGTCGGCCGGCCTATACAAATGACAAAACAAATGAATAGTAACGCTAATTTTAATTATATGCAAAAAAGGAATGACGATGTTATTAACAAATGATCAAATGGGGAATTGACGCTTACTACTGTTGAGGTGATCCGACCAAATAGCTTCGCAAGGGCGTCAATGGTCAAAAAATTAGGCTCTGGACATTTTACCGCAGAGTCGACTACTTTAGCTAGCACGTCATCGTCAGTAAAACTCTTATTCAAATCCAATATTCGATTATACGCTTGTATGCAGTCATTAGTGGCGTTAAGTTCCGTGCCCACAACAAGAATATTACTCCAAACCCTCCACTCATCATATTGGCATTTGACAGCCTCTTTGTATGCACGAAGGGCATAATCCTTTCGGCTCAACTTAAGAGCGCTATTTGCCAGATTATTCCAGACTTGGAAGTTCTGTAAACAAAGATACAAAGCACCACATCAATGACTTCTCTTCAGACGGATTATTTTTAAAAAATGTAGTCACATACATCATATTCCAAATTAGCAGCACGTAAGTAGGCTTGAAAGGCAGTTTCCCAATCCTCCGTTTTATAACACGCCCAGGCCAGTCTTACCCAGCTGGGATACTCAAGGGGAGCCAATTCGATAACCCGTTTCAAATGTGTTTTCGCTAACGCAAACTGTATTCAAATCAACAACGTTGACTTTAATTAGGAAAAATTTACATATAAATATGGAAAAGCGACGAATTAGTGTCGTACACTACACGCAAGCGGACGTCATTATAAAGTGAAAAAAAAACATTTAACAGTCACTTAATTAACATGTCGTTAACAAAACATGGCACATACCTCTTCTCGCTTAAAATAATAGTTCCCGAGTCGAATTTGAGAATTCAACGACTTTCCTGAAGACATTGTCCACGCTTTTTCATAATATGAAATGTCTGACGTGACATCCCCTAGCAGGACCAAGAGTTTTGGTGTTTCTCCACATTCATCTATTTTTGCTCGCACGAGTTCTTCCGCCTATGATATTTGACAATCGCTTTTAGTTTCTTTCATCAGCAATAACAAGTGGATTTTAGTACGCACCGTGAAATGACACAGCACATTAGTATAGTTACCAGAGTATTGAAAGAATACCTTATGTCGAAGACTCATCATTTCGTAGCACCGCACGATTTCCTCAAATGCTCCCAGATCGGTGTAAACTTGCAAGGCTTCTTTCCAATGCTCTAATGACAAAAGTGTTTCGCCAAACATCATCTGAATAAAGGGAAAGCAGGTTTTCATGCCGTGATTAATATAGTTATATTATTTAGGATAAAACTGTTGCAATACCGGCATTTGTTTTTTTTTACCTTCATTTCACTTTTTGTTGGATGACCACTGCCAAAAAATAGGTACTGTCGAAACACATCGTCTGTAGTTGTCAAACGGCGACATGTGCTTTTCGAAACTTCCTGAAATTGATTTAAAAGTTAGTAAAATGAACACCACCAGGCAAAGCTTCGTTACCGGTATTTACAAAGACGGTTATTAATTCTGATTCAGACCTCCAGTTGGCGCAGTGATCTATCCATGGCTCTGAAGTCGTGCTTCTCTATTTTACATCTAGCTATCAACGCACCGATTCTCCCACTCCAACTGATGGGACAGTCAATAATCGTCTACAATGAAAATAACAAAGAGAACATACATAATATATGACACTGAACGATTTTGAAGTATTAACATGCATTAATAAGGATCGAAATGTTACTAACGTTTATCAAAGCTTCCGCCTCTTGCCGTTTCAATTCGACATTTCCATGGAATTCTCGCTTATGAAGTCTGAAATAGGCAAATTAGCACGCATAAGCAAATATTCAATAGTCAATTCTGTAAGCTAGTGTTGTACTCATAAAGATGTTTTAAAGTTCAATTACAATGCTCCTAATAAAACGAGCTGGTGAATATGCCCATGTGCTGGTAGTATACTCTCCTCTTCTACCAGGCGCAATCGGTCCAAACGTGTATCATCGTCAAGTGACAATGATTTTGGTATTAATTTTTCCGTATCAGGATACACACGATTATGATTTGTTTGACCGCCTTCCGATTTTCCTTCGCTCACTGTTCCCGTTATGGTCACTACCATTTGGGATGTGGGCTTTTGCTGAAACTTTGTCCTGTAACCCATTTTGCCTGGTAATGAGAGAATATTTTATACAATAAAAGAATTAACGTAGGATGGGTTGACATTTAAAATGTTATTATCGTACCGGAAAATTCAATTTGCAATCCCAGTACTTCAATTGCGTGTGTAAGAACTCTCTCAGATAAAATGCCATCGTAGTAATAAACCAACATGTCGGAAATTTCGCACAAGAACGACGCGTGTGCGTCTACTAAGACTCCATTGATTTCATGAGTTGTCATCCAATTTAGGTATTCCTCTCCGCAGTGTTTAAGACGGCGGGAAAGTGACCAACTACGCCTGGTTAGCGTACGTTGAAGCAAATAGTCAATACGAAATCTCCAAATTAAGTAAAATGGCCATGCAGCAGCGTGTGACTTCAGCGAGGTCAAGAAGTACTGGGCAACTAGTAGCAACACCGGAAGTTGCACATGGCTATCCATAAAATGGCCATGCAGCAGCGTGTGACTTCAGCGAGGTCAAGAAGTACTGGGCAACTAGTAGCAACACCGGAAGTTGCACATGGCTATCAATTTCAATGTTGTCAAGTTCCTCCAAATTGTCTAATTCACTTTGACATTTATCTTCACAAATCTTCCCGAATAATTCCAGCTTTTCTTTAACTTCCGAATTTGCCGTGTCCGGACCGGTATAGTTTAACTGGATGAAACTTCTAATTAAGGATATCGCCACGAATACATTCTCCTCGGTACTGAAATTAGCGTAAATTCAAATATTCAGTAGTTAGATTAACAATGTAATTATTACCGGTGGTCACCCAAAAATGGCATGTGTGATCAGGTGTATTTTGTGAAATAACTTACTACGACAAATTTGCTTGTGTTAATTGTTTCAGCTTTTCAGTTTCCTTGATAAGTTCAATCGCCCTGTCAAGAGCCAATCCTTCTGTAATTGGAGTCCACGACAAGCTGTCACCTGAGCCATCCTTTTTCTCAATATTAAAAGGCTCCCCAAGAATTAGCTGACAGTGAAGTCGTTTAAAATCATCGTTACATTCTGCTAACACAGTGCACCCTTTAACGTTGTTCCCTTCTCTGTTACAGCATCCTTCAGGGAGAATCCGACCTCCGTCACCGTCACTTTCTTTGTACTTTTCCTCAATCCCATTGTAAACCGTTAATTGGCTGATCTCGTTTAAAGCAAACATTTTGCACAGTCAACAGAAGAGCAACAGTCAACTTTTATCTGTGAGACCCGATGATGAGAACTGAACACTGAAAAGGTGACTCAACTCACTCCTACAAATATGATGCTCCTAATCTCCTTCGACACTACTACATTAGAACTACGGTGACTAATTTGGAATGGAATAATTACTTCGACAGTTAACACAACCACAGTCTTGACAAGTAAGTACTGGATATCAATGTTTTGTTGGAACTACACACACAGGTAACATCCTTGCATTAACCACGTGCAGCGTTGAACATGCTGCGGGTAGCTATGTAGATCCTCTCGTCTACCTACATGTCTCGTCATCCGCATAGGTGGTAGGTAACACACTAAAGTCTAGAGTCTAGCCCGTCAGTCGTTTTCTAGTGACCAGTCACTATGCCATATAGTCTCTAGAAAAGATTAGTAGTATAGAGGAGCAATGATATACAACGCAATGCAATGCCAGCTGTACCGGGGAACCAAAACAGTTTGGTTGCCGCGTTCCAAAACCCCCTGGTCTGCATCTGTGGAGTAAATATTGTATTGTATTTGTGTAGTTCTAAACAGTTTACGGATAAGGCAAAAGGCAACATTGCGTCCAGATAAATACAGACCTACATACCCATAAATCGGTGACACACGATGGATCATATGCATCTTTGACATCATCATGGATAAAATATGACAATGCACAGTCTTCATGATTAATGATATTGTTGCAGTGAGTGTCCACCGGAAGAAATGAAAACACATGTACTATCGCAGGGTTACTATGTACATAGTTATGGAAGTAATTATGGCGTTGCTTTATGTAGCTACGCATATAACGCACCACCGGTGTAGACTATATATGCCAAATGTAAGTAATCATACCGAAATACACCCACGCGATCTATATGGAAGCACAAATAAATTCGAATATTTATTTTTCTAAATTGAAGACATTATGTGACTATGCGACTAGTCAACAGTAACGTGGGTACATTACACTGTTGTTTTTCTCTAATTTTAACCTTGAATAGCTATTACAAACGAGCACATGTTAGTAATAGCCTCACCGACATTGGACAAGGGTGACGCTATAATTGTACATACAGGTCGATTCATTTCGAACAATAATTAATTTTAAAATGATACATTTTGCATGTGTAACGCGATACAGCGATCATGGCAGAACAACCAGTGTCTTGCCAGATCGAAGCAAGTAACAATTAATAATAATTTGTGAGTATTCCACTTCGAGAAATTTTACAAAATTAACAATAGATTTTTGTCGACAATAATTCTAATTGCAGTGACAAATTAAACTTCAACCGGAGGAGGTGGGGCTAATAGCTACCTAATTTTCACTTGGCCTTTCACTATTTTCTGTAGCCTTCGTCTCCTGCTGCTCATCGTTCTGAAGCATTGCTATGCGGTCAGTCTTTTCAAAAGCCATACGTTGTTTGTCAGAGATCTCAAGTGACAGCTCCTCCAACTCCAACACGAGGTCACTTTCGCATTCAATAATCATCCTGAAATAAAATATTGTGTGAAGGTTAATACTATAAATTTACTAAAACACGCAAAATTGACATTCCCCCTGCATTACAAATTAATATATTTTTAATGAGACTTTAAATTAAATTTAAAAAATAATGATTTACTTCTTTGTTTCTTCTTCAATAGAGCTTAGATTCGTAAATTTTTCATAAAACACACGAAGAAAGCCTTTAACAGTCTTTTCATCCATATTTCTTGTCAGGTGATGGCGGACATCGTCCACAATTTTGTTCATTTCCACCTCGTAGAAAGCTCTATCTTGTGTATATCCACCTTTAACGTAGATTACTTCAAACTTTCTTTTTAATAAAGTTTGAATTTTGACTAATGCTTCCTCCCCGGAAAAATCGATGAAGTTGTCAAATGCTCCTTTTATTATATCTAATCTACTCATTTCATCCCAAAGTTTCGTTACAATAGTATTTACATACGATTTGACCAGTATTTCCGGTCGTTGCGACGTAGAAAGTATAGTCTTGAGCTCATACTCCGTTTGAATCTAAGAAGTAAAACGATAAGAGGCATCAAACCAGCAGATAGAACGACTTGTTACACAATAAATAAAAAGCAACATACCTTTTGATGAAACTTCGCCATTTTTTCCTCAACGCAGCGTGTAAGATAATTGCTAAGGTACGAATCGTACCAGTCAATTAATTTCCGATTAATTATCTTTGGTTTTTTTGTAGCATGCAAAGGGACCACTCTTTCTCTTGTTGGGCCTACAGTAGAGGAATAACGTCAACAATAATTCAAAGGTTAAAACAATCACTAGGATAAGAATAGAGGCTAAAGACCTGGCAATATAATGGAAGAATATTATGGCATTCTGACCTCTTGACTGAATTACAGTGGCATTTAGTTTTGGCTGTGATCCGGGTTCAGTAACCACAGCGGATGGATTAATTTTTGAGGGCAATAAATTCCTCACTGACGCCGCTGAGGGCTTCGGGTGGCTACGAAATTTTCCATTTCCGATAGTATTTGGTCTAGAGGGACCAGCTACTGACGGCTTGGGCACGCTCTGAGCGGCTCTTCCAGAAGAAGTGGACGGTGCGGCATTGACATTTCTAGCGGGAGCCTTATTACCTCTGGCGGATGCCATTGTGTATTCCTGCAGAACTACAAGTTTATTGGAGCAATCAGATAAGCATCTAACAAATCCAAACACGAAAAAATAAAGGGCGTACATTAAAATTCCTCCCCCTCCATCTACTACTATAACGTATTATATTCTTCGTAGTGCACAATATTTTATTGTTCAACCGAATATACAGTATAGTACAGCAGGGTTTCCAGTCGATATGTAATTACTTTAATTACTATAATTAACTAACTACCCCAAAGTCTACAAACGAAAATACAATCAGTTACTCACCTGTTGATTCGGTATTACCTACACAGATCACAGATGAAGTTCTGAGAATAAATCTCTTGACGAACTGAAAGAAAGTCACAAACAAAATCATATCAGAATGTAAATATGCAATTTAAAGTTAGTTATAAAACCTCAGGATATCCTATCACTGTTAAGCGGCTGAAATGCGGTTTCAGGTTGAAATTCTCATCATTGAATTGAGGATTGAGTATCATGTGACTATTTTAGGTTCGGTTAGGTTTTTATGATTCCTTTGGGTTAGGTTTTATGACTATAAGGTTAACTTGGTAACCTAAAATAATCATAGAAACATAACCTAACATAAAAATAATCATAGAAACCTACCCGAACCTAAAATAAACAAGAAAAATCAAACCTAATCTAAAATAGTCACATGTCTATGTCTTTATGCCCTCCTTGATCTTTATCTTCAAATGGAGGATGGGAATTTCAACCAGAAACCGCATTTCTGCCCTTCTTCTAAGCACTTACTTATCAAATCTTTAAATTTAATTGCTTTATAATCTCCCTTACAGCTCAATAACTACCTATGCTTTCATCGCACATCTAACTACAGTGACTAATTAATTCATCTTCCGGAACAAAAGAATAAATTACACATTAGTCATTTTGAGTACTTCAATTATATACTCATTTACAACAACACCGGCCCTGTTACATGTCTCCAGATTGCGTAAAACCACACACTAGCAACTGCTAGGAAATAAAGACAAGCGAAGTATCCCAACCACTCCATTTATCATTTATTACTATACTATCCTTTTATAATTAGCAATTAACAAAAATCCCTAATTAACTTACAACTACTATTGGATTTTTGCGATACTTTGAACATCAATGTTTTTTCTTTGATAGTCAACAATTACCGCCCACCGATGACTTAATTACCACCCTTCTAATAATCATGCGTATTTAATATGATTTGTGTCTTTGTAACACTGTTACCGTATCTTAAGCTCCTTTAGATTTCTGAATCATTCTTACCTGTTAGTTGTCAGTTCTCTCTGCCGATAATTGACGCCACTCTATACACTGTGACTGTTGACTGTATCCAGACACTTGTTGCTGTTACTCGGTATACAACAAAATAACACCCTAATTCTGTCTGTTTTTTTTAGTTGAGTTCTTGTTCGTTGACGTTAGTCGGAAGAAGTACAGCTATTCTACTTGTCTTCTCCAGCACCCTCTCACCCGCAATTTACTACTGCTGCTCGTGCTGCCTCCCGTTCGTGCACTACTGGACGAAAGAAAACAAAAGGAAAACAAAGGCAACAAACAAACCCGCTGCGAATACGGTAAGAAAAAAGTAGCTGAAAGGATGTATTTTATATGCCTTGTAAATATAACTGACTTCGCGTTGTTTTGGGAGAAAGAGACCCAGAAAAAAGGAACGAGCGACGATAAATGATGGCAATAATAGTATTTGTATAGTATGGCAACTTCAGAATTGTTCAAGAATACACACGTTAAACATTTATGCCGGTCTCGAAGTTAGAAGTTGATTTTTGTTACCAATTTTAGTTTACCAACACTACATGCGTCTCATGCATAGTACATACACACCTTACTTTTAAAAAAAACTTGTAAATTGCAAAGGTCGCGAATTGATCGGTCGATTTCACAGACTAATTTGCATATAACCTGAAATTAGCAGAGACCTCAAAGGTACGATTTTTTTAACAAACAAACAGACAAACCAAAATAGACGATTACGTCGTTCATTGCTCCCTTGAAATATTTTGGATATACAGTAAATGGATTTTTTTTTGCTGCACACATCCATCCTCCTATTCCATCATCATCATCATCATGATCACTATTTACTATTACAACAGCAGCAAACCGAGCGAGTGGACGGACAGTGTGGAACATACAACAACAACAGCAGCAGTGGAAAGTGAAGACGGAAAATTTTGCGGCATATACTTTGTTTATGAAAGGACATGCACACTATACACAGCATCATCGTATTACCACTTTTTACCACTACCACACCACCACCACCACCACCACAATTCCCACCCATTCTTATGTGTAGTCTCCGTCTCATCCCATCCCATTACGTTCCGACATGCAATAAACCCTGCTGATGATAATAGCATTACCGCTTTACTTAAATTCAAAATTACTTGCATCTATATTATCCGTCCGTGTACGACGACGACGATCCATATTCATAATACATTGTTGTTGTTGCACGGATTATTTATTGTGAGAAGGGGAAACATACCTGGTTTTTGTGAGCGCAAACAGCGCGGGAACTGCTCCATGCATGTACATAGGTAGACAGCAAAGAAAGGAGGCAGGCACTCGCAGAAGAGCAACAACAGATTGCGAGAGGCAGGCAAACCAGGCAGGACCCTGTGTTTGCCGTCGTCCGTCGTTGTCTTTTTGTGGTGCTATTTAGTGTGTGTGTAGTGTGGATGTGCAAGTGGAGGAAAGAGTGAGAGCAACGAGGATTTTATTTTCTTTTAATGGGAATGAGCAATCATCATCTCGTTTTGTAGAGAGACGAGAGAGAGGAGGGGAGTAAATAATACATTTTTTTTACGTGGAATGTTGTGAGTTGGTCTTTGTGTGAATTGAATGGTGGTGTGTGTGTGAGGGAGAGTGAAACAGTGTATTCCTCTGTCTGATGTCTTCAGTTGTTTGCTGGTGTAGGATGGTAACGACGGTATGTAGAATGCAGTAACCTTTTTCTATTTGTCGACTTTTTATGTCGAAATTATAAATGGGTGGTGGTATCTTTCCTGTAGTCTGGTGGTACTGGGAATGGTAGTGGTACAGTTTTTTTTAGTGGGTCTTGGTTTTTCTTTCTGGTGGCGGTGCTGATAATGATGGGGAATGGGGATTCATCTATCTCGTTTTGGTATTTTATGTTAGTTTTGTGTAATTTGATATTACAGGACACAGTAGTGCGGAATGTGCTGCTGGATAAAGGAATAAGCCGTAGTTATTTTTTTTTTTTGAAACAGAGGATTAGAGAGAGGATGCTGCGCTGTTGGTAGGACTTTTACCCGGCGAAAGATAGATGTGTGGTGAGGACCGCCAAAACCTCTGGCACTTGCGTACATCATCAGCAGCTTTTATGGTTATTGGGGCTGCCAACCATAAAGCCTTTATTATCGTCGTTGTCATGGAACTCGTGCAAAGGGAAGTAAGAAGACGAGCTACAGCGGCGGCGGTGAAAGGTAATTATTGAGGAGGCCACACACGGACAAGCGACAAGAGACAGAGTTTGGGAGTTGACATTGTTGTCGATTCAGTTGGAGATTTAAAAGGGCCTACAGTGGTTCTCCGGATTAGTAGGGGTCGGGGCCTTGAAACAAAACAGTGATTCATATAGGTTTAGTTGTTAGTAACGATTGTGTGCTATTTTGTAGTTGCACGTTGAGTAAAGTAGTGACTAGGTTACTGGAGGTGTTGCTATTATATTAGAGGTCAGAGAGAGGTTGCAAAGTTGTGATATAAAAATTGATAGTTGTATCTATTCATTATTTTATTCATTATTATTAGGACATGTTGAACGCCTGAACAGGGTTGCAAAATAATTTGTAAGTAGAACTTGAAATCTGAAGCCAATTTTGTCATTTGTTGCTTTTATGTGGGATTGTCAGCAAAATGGAGTTTTAAATTTTACGATGTATATATGCAGGTACCTATGCATGCATTCAATGCATTGTTGACTGTGTGTTTTGTGTAGTGCATGGATTAGCTTAATTTAATCCTCTTATAGTTACCGTAAGATCTTACCATGGTTGTTAAATTGTCAGTGGGTGACAATAGTAAAAATGAAAGCTAAATATAGATAAGGAACATAAATATTGTAACCAGAATCAGAATATTGTTTTAGTTTCAACCCATCTGTTGTAATTATTGTGTTCTGTGGCCTCTTTGAAACGCAAACGCTGCGTCATTGCTTCCGCTTTTGTGCTAGAGTCTCTGTGGTTGTCTGTACAGTATAATTGTTTTTGGACATTTCGTTTCTCGTATTTTATCCGACTTCAAACGTGACTGCCCTCGCATTCATTGTGGAGATTTAAAAAACCGACGGATGTAAGTTACACATATAGCTGAAACCTGACTTATCAGTTTCAGTTTTTTTTGCTCATTTAAATGTAATATATTTATTTTATGTATTTATGTACTTGGTTATATATGTTCTTATACTAATTGCGCCTTGAATACGCTCCACTCCTCTCTGTAATGTAGTTTTGATAGCTTATAGAAGTCTTGCAAATTGTTGCATATAATTAATTATTTGCAGAAATTGTACTCGAGGTAGGGTATTTATTCTGCTTGCTTTTTTCTAATCCTTGGTCGCCAATCCCCAACCTTTATTTACCTAATAAAACTAACATTTTTTACTTTATTCGAATTACTACTCCAAAGTTTTTCATCTGCATTATGAAAGCATATTTCTCAAATCACCTCCCTCTACCCTCCTCTGCCAATTTTTTGCACACTGTCTTTTAGTTAAAAATGGCCTACCATTCCTTTTATTTTGGTCATAGCCCTGATTGCTCATACACGACATCGTATATATCTGTACACAATTGTGTCTTACAGCTTTCTTATCCTTACATTACTTTTATACCTGTTAGCTTAAATATGTAGAACATTTCTCATGAATTTCTACTTTACTTCTGCTACCTTCTTACCTGGTTCAATTCCCCATCCAACATCCACCCTCTACACTTCACATATACTCCTTATCTTAAAGCTCCTTTCTGTTCTTTGCCCATTATTGCCTCTCTTCTCTACACATACTCTTCTCACGCATAAAAATCCACCTTTTTTCTTCAACTTCCCTTTTCGTATTCTTCCATTGTGTAATGTTTTTACCACCTCAGCAAGTATGTAGTACTTGAAGTACCTACTACTCTATCGTGCGGTTCTTACAACAATATGGGTCTCGTACCCGCTTCAATATTTTACCTTGTTTCCGTTTTTTTACCCAAAAGAAAACATGCCGATGTTACCTGAAATTTTGCGTAGCTGTCGTGCGTGTGTGTCTGTGTCTGTCTATGCTGCTTTGAGCCTTACAATTCAATTCCAAAAGATAATATGATAGTTTAATATTTTTTCGTCTTCATTAGCATTCATATATGCATGTCTGTCGACCACGCAACTCGCGTCATAATAACTACTAACATGTTGTGTGTGTGTCTTTTTTCTCCTCCTCCTCCTCTGTACATTCAACTATTTTCATTTTAAAGGAAACACTCAGCGACAAAGTAAGTGTGTGTATCTGCGTTGTTTTCCGTCGTTGTTGCAAACTACATGCTTTGTTGTTTAATGTTATGGGGGTATGCAAGATTTCGCCAACAATTGTTCTCAAGATAATGTGTACGGACGCTGCTCGTAGTTTGTACTCGATGCTGGGTACACTTGTAACGACAACAACGACGCGACGACCCTCTATCTATCTCAAACTCTTATTTATATGGGTGATGATGGTTAAAATGGCAAGGAGGAGATGAGGACAAGTCCATATTGTGTGCGAACTACATGTGTGATTGTAGACTTGTACACAACCCCCTGTCAATTTTGTTTAGGCTCGCTTTGTTGTAACTGTAACTGTTACGTTGTTATCTCCCTCGCTGTATTTCTGATTGCGGGGAAGTGGTAGTTGTGCCGTTTTCTCGTCCTTCTGACGACGTGACGCTGATCCTGCCTACCCCTGAAACTGCAAACATATATACTCTCTTTCTTGTTTTTGTCTGTGGGCCTCCCCCTCTCTCCTCGTTTAATACTGCTGTGCCAGAGAGGAGGATAACATTAAAAGACGAAGAGCAAGCAGTAGGAGATTAAAAAGGGAGAGATGAGATGTGTACGCACAACAACACACAAACGATACAACACATTCATATGAAAAAGAAGAAAGTTTATTATTATTATTATTATTATTATTATTATTTTTATTATTATTTTTATTATTTCTTTCATATTGTTAGGTAGTGTGTACGTTTACGTTACACACCGTTTTTTGTTCTGGTGTGCCATGCCAGTGCATTGGCATTTTATTTAACGGAGACGAAGATGCTAAATGATAACTAGTAGTAATGATAGAGCGATGATGATACTGTTGCGCGGTTGATGAACAGACGGGCATACGGCATACACAGAGAGTAGTACCTAGAGTTTTGGGTTATTTATTTATTATTATTGCCTCTCTCTCTCTCTCTCTATTTAGCTGGCAATTGCAATGCAACCCTTCTTGGTCAACACAGCAGGAGCGAGAGAGAGAGAGTAGGTTTAGCCAACACGATGATGATGATCATCAGGAGGATCACAAAAACGTAGAAAAATGCATGTTGTCTGGCTGACTGAGATGGGGCTAATGGTAGTGTGCCGCTGAAGAAGGAAGAGAGTGCAGGAGTATATTTTTACTGCCTTTCTTTTTCTTTCCTCTCTCTCTCTCTCTCTCTCTCCTGCTTGGCCTGGCTCCTTTTGAGAATCAAAATTTCATACTTGTATTATTAGTAATATGAATTTTTAGAGAGATGATGCTGCTGGTGGTGGTGGTGGTGATGGTGGTGGTAGAGCATTTAATGACATATTATCCTTTTTATTAACTATTTTCAGGTCAATGATCTGACCTACTTATCTATTTACGTTTCCTATTTAACTGTTTTCATGCAATTATTTATGTAGGTTGTAGTGTGTGTGTAGTCTGCGAAGGAATGCTCTTGAGCCGGTGCACATATGTGTGTGATGTGTTTGTGAGGACGGATTTTATTGTTATTGTTTTTTTTTGCAGAATATACCTTTGAGAACGGATGAGTTAGTCTGCAATGGGGGAGAAATGAAGGGAAAAAGGAAAATGGGATGATTGAGGACAGGTCGGATGGCCTTGCGTGGAAAACCCGGAAATATCGGTAAATGCAGAGAAAGTATCAGTTGGAAACGTGTTCAATAGTGTCCTTGGCGCGGGTTTTCTATAGAAGAATAAAAAGGTCGCGACAGGAAAAAAAGTGAATTTGAGAGAAAATAGCGGAACTTTCTCCCGGAAATGGTGTCTGATTAAGTGCCTTAATGTATTAAAGTGCCGCGAGTGAAGTTTTGCCTTACACTTCGAATGAAGTCCTTATTGTGATATGTTTGATTGATATTACATATACAATAGCTATATATATATCTATATATATATTCAACTGTGTTGCCTTTGAGAGTATTTAAATTTGGGTTGAACATTGATGTAAAAGTTGAATTTCGGTGTGCTCGAATCCAGTGATAAATTTATACGCAGGTGTTTCAGTGTCGTCATTTTACAACTGTTGGGTTGTGTCTGAGAATAAGGTATGTAAAGGGTTATTGGAATGAAAGTATTTTGATGTGTTTTTAACGTATTGTAAAATTATTAGCATATGATTTGATGTGCTCAAATGTAAAATTTATTTGTTATTTTGTTGTGTGCCGCAGAATCGTAAGGATATTGATCTGAGGTATACGAAATACTTTGGGTCAAGATGGGGCGACGACGAGGCAGCTCTGCGGATACGAAATCCCTCTTTTCTATGTCAAGAAAGGACCAGATAAACTTTGTAAGTAGTCCAAATCGGCGAATATCGCTGACGCTGAAAACTGTTGATTTTACTTTTAATTTGATATTTTAAAAATATTTTTAGCTGAAGGGTCACCATCTTCTACGGACTTGCAACAGTGATAAGATGGAAACACTGCCAAAAGTTGGAGAGCTAGTTTGGGCTCGGGTACTTGGAGCCGTGTTCTGGCCAGGATTTATATTAGAACTTAAGGATATTGAAGTGCCGGATTTGGAAGGTATGTACCACTTCGGATGAAATAAGGGAAGCGGGTGATCTTTAAAATTAATTTAATAAATTGATAAGTTAACCAATTCACTGCCATGTTGTACAGATGGAGCCGATGAAATTGACGAGACCTCCTACGGTTTTGTCATGTTTCTGGAAAAGACGTACAGATACGCACCTGTGGCGTGGGATCAAATGATACCGTTTCAAGATATTGAGGCTCAGATGGTGTTAGTACCAGAGTATAACAGATTGGTCGTTAAAAAAACTTGGAAACCGACAACGTTATTCAGAACATCGATGGAAATGGCTAAAGAATACTCGAAAATGACGGTAGTGGAACGCCTTGAAACTGCCTTAGCTAGATACGAAACAATTAAAAAGACTCAAGCACTGTCAAAATCATCTTCGGGTTCATCCTTGCCATCATCTCCGACTAAACCTGAACTACCTCCTACGGTTGCCCTTAATAAATTGGTTTGTAAATAAAATTATCAGTTGATGCTCTCTATATTTTGAATTGATTCTAACGTCCTACAAAATTAAACATATATATATTCTTTAAACAGATGTCAACTAATCAGGAAAAACGAAAATCTGGGATCCGAGTATCAGATCGAATAACGACAAAACAAATGGTGAAATTAACGCATAAACAGGAACTTGAAACTGCCACTCCTAAGAAGACTGAAAGAACCAGTGACGAAAAGGCTGCCACAAATAATAAAGTTAATAAAAATTCACGACCGGAAACTGGTGGAGAAGTGTTAAAACAATGGACCAGACAAAGATTCGATTCTTTTTTGAAACAGTATACATTTGAGTCATCAAATGTTCAATGTGGAAAATGTGACAAGGAAATTGATGCGGAGGAATCTGCAAAGACTTGTCACGGTGTACCATATCATAGCAAATGTCTAATACAGGATGGTAAGTACCTCATTGGACCTCAGCTGCGATTACTGCATTCTGCTAATTTTTATTGGCAAAGACTTAAACAGCATTAGTCGTCATTGCCAAAATTTAGTTCTAATAGTTAAATATTATACTTTATACTAGGTAATAACTCTCCTGCAATGAAGTGTAAAATGTGCATCAACCAAGAGTGCTTCCTGTGCAGAAAACCCAGTGAGAAAACGGAACCAGCTTTTAAATGTTCTAAATGTGACTTACGTTTTCATATCGAGTGCCTTTCAAAGGACTGGCCGCAAGCTGAAATTCAAGGATCAAATGGCCCGATCACGTGTCCTTTACATTTTTGTCATACTTGCCTTGGAGAGCAAAAGATATTTGGAAAGTGCCGCGACTATACCACCAACTCATCGCGATCGTTTAAGTGCAGACTCTGCCTTTCAACATATCATAAAGGTAAGATACTTTTTTCAAATGAGACATTGGATCGCGTTAAAGAGACGTATAATGTACGACTTTTAATTATCTCCATTTCCTCTTCTATTGTGCAGCGTGTTTACCTGCTGGATGCGGGGAAAGCGTTCAGGGGAAAGAATTTGTTGTATGTCCTAGGCATACTCTTCCCGAACTTAAAGTGCATCAGCGTCGTATTGGTTGTCTGACTTGTTACAAACGTAAGAAAAGCGATAATCATTAATGATGGTAGTATGAGGTGAATGTGCACTCGAAATGTATTGTTTCTTTTGTGTGGCAGCGGTAAAACCCAAAGAAGAAAAAGTGGAGTGCTCATATTGCATTCAGACGTTTCACCCAGAATGTCTCGGCTACACGGGGGAAATTCGGAATGATGTTTCATTGGAAGTCTTTGGCCAAGACTATAAATGTTTTTCCTGCAAATGGGGTCTTTTCCCACTGTATGGACAAACGGTTTGGTTCCAGCAACCTCAACATCAGTGAGTTAATCTGAAGGAGAACTTTCAATTTGCTATTAACTTGAGATGAGAAAAGTACATCGTAATGGCAAAGCAACCGCTAAAGTGTTACATTTTCTATGATTAAGGTACTGGCCTGCTCGTATTCTCTTTCCGGGGGAGCATAAAGCAAGGAAGGCGTTCGCCAAACGTTTGCCGGGTCAATATTCAATAGAGTACTTTGGCAGCACATTGTACTATGATAACGCGAGTAGAGCAATACCGTTGCACTTAACTACAATGGACATTTTTAAGGTACAAATTCGTTACCATAGAGATCAATCTGTATGTATCGCTCAAGTATGCCAGCACTAAGCATTACGACTTATGATTACTTCAATTTAGAGCATGAAGGTTTACCAGGAAGTGCCGAAAATTCTACGAGCCCATGAAGAAGCAGGCTTCTGCTATACGTTCACGGACGAATATCGGGATAAACTACTTCCAACAGTACGTGAAGTTTTATTAGTACAATACCGATATCACGAGAAAACGATGCTAGTTTTGACCTTTGTTTTTTGTTACAGCCGAAACCAGTTTATAAAAAGATCGAAAAAAACGTGTACAGGACTGTTAACATTCAGAAAGTTCGAGAGCCATCTGATGTGTGTTCTTGTTCAGAGGAATCAGGGGAGTCTGTATGCCAAACTGATAGTGGTTGTACAAATAGGTAATATAAAAGTGTTGTTTGAAGTGAGATGTTGTAAGTGTGTTGGGATGTGTTCTTGTTCAGAGGAATCAGGGGAGTCTGTATGCCAAACTGATAGTGGTTGTACAAATAGGTAATATAAAAGTGTTGTTTGAAGTGAGATGTTGTAGGTGTGTTGGGGAAATGATGAGTATGTTCATATGTGTATTTTTTGATAATGCTTAAAGGGACATGGAAATGGAATGTAGCGATAGGATTTGTAATGGCGGATCCCGGTGTTCCAATCGAATGTTCAGTGAACGAAAAAACGATGATGACTTTCTCCAGCAGAAGCTGTTCCCGAAGAAGGGATGGGGAGTAATAGCAATGAAGGCCTTCAAACCCGGTGATTTTGTTGCAGAGTACAGGGGTGAAATTATCGACCGGAATGAAATGAAATGGAGGCTCAATAAAAAGGAGGAGGAGGATCCTATGTACATCTTGGAAATTTCAAAAGAGTACTTCATTGATGCAGAATACGTCGGAAATCTTTCCAGGCTAATAAACCACTCTTGCGATCCGAATTGTGAAGTGCGAAAGTATTTGTCGTTGGGGAAATCTGTGGGAGGGATATTTGCCAGGCGCTCCATTAACGTCGGAGACGAAGTCACATTTAAATACGGCTGTGGTAGTCAGAGCACTGCCCCATTCAGATGCCGTTGCGGTGCCCGAAATTGTACAGTATTCGTTGGAAAGGATGTACCAGACAATTTCATGCTGGAGGATGAAACCGAGCTCAGTCAGGATAAATGGGACGACGTATGTTCAAAGTGCAATTTTGGAGGTCGAGTTATCTGTTGCGAGTTCCCGGCATGTGGCAAGGTGTGGCACTATCAGTGTGTAGGGCTGTCTCGACAACCTCGGAAAAACTGGTGTTGCCCGGAACATCCATTGAAGAAAGTTGCACAATTAAAGAAAGCCAGTGAGACCCGTAACAAGCTGAACAAATCAAAACTGGTAAATGGACGGTCACATTCTCACTCTGGTACTCCAGCTAGCGCTAGAAAATCTCCGGCTCAATCTCAACCGATGGGAAGAAAGAAAGCTGCCCGACTAACACCTTCTACTCCTCCTCCAATGGCGGACTTGGAAGAAGACGCTGGAAAGTCAAATCCCCACTCTAGTTCTCCGGCTGTCGCTGAAAAGTCTCTGGCTCCATCTCAACCGGTGGGGAAAAAGAAAGCTTCCCGACCAACTCCTCCTTCTCCTCCGGCAGTGGCTGAGATGAAGGCAGAAATTGACTTGGATCTTGAAGTTGTCGAGGCTGCTTCAAAGCCGCAGAAAAGGAAGTTGAGTTCAACTGTGGTACCATCTGAGGTTGCTCCTCAACCAGCTCAAAAAAAGCAACGGCTTACAAGCATTTCAACCAAGTCAGATGATGATATTTCGAATTTTGTGGAATTCAAATTTGTACCAGATCCGAATCTTAAGACATATGGACGAAGTTTAAGATCTTGTAGGGCCATGTCTTCTGCAAAATCAACTATGGTAGGTGTACTAATAGTAAGCCAAGATAACTTGGGTTATATTGGATGCCAATAAGTTTATATGTAACTTTTTTTTTACTACTAACAGACCAGTTTGGAACCACCGTGCAGTCCCACTCTTTCAATGAAGTCAGAAGCTATGCTGGTAAGAGACAATTGAAATTTGAGGAATATATTCAAATGTGTTTGATATGAAGTATATTCGTGAAATTGATTTAATATTTGCAAATTCTTCTATATAGGTAATGCGTAAAACTCTGGACATTTCATCCATGTTGCCTTCAACGCAAATCAAGTTACAAGATAGACGTCGGCGTGCTAATAGCATCCCTGCAAATGGCTTTAGTTTTAGTGTTCCGAGCACTCCCAACACGCGCTCAAAGCGAAGAGGAGAAAGTATAAACGAAAGGACCCCTTTCTCGAGAAGACATGATGCTACTGCTCGTGTCCTGTCGCTAGAAGCTTCGCCCATATCGGACATCATAACCTATCGAAGAGCGTCGAATGAAATAAGTTGTTCGGACTTGGGCATACCTAGAGCGAGCAGAAGGATTAGGGGTAACAAAGTCACTGAACCTTTCTCTCCATTGGCATTAAATCCTTACATACGACCAAGGGAGCTACCTCCGGTAATTGAATTTTGAAAATCCAAATTATCAACAGTTGTGATGTGTAAATGATGTATGAAGAATTTTTACAATGGCCACACTTTCCTTTCCAGGTCCATTTAAGTAATGTGCTCAACTCCAGTGAAAAACTCGTCCGAATGGGAACCAGATTAACCAGAAGTTCCCCAGGCACATTTCCAGAATCTCCTTCCTTCAACCATGTAAGAGCTTACTATTTCCTACCCTTTAACTTCGTTTGATATATTTAAAAAATAACACATTTGTTTACTGGAACAGGATGCAACTTCAAATGGGCTATTCTCTAATGGCATGGATTCTTCCGGTGTATCATTCGAAGAAATCAAGAAAGACTTATATAATGGGTTTGAAGGCGATTCTTACCGTCTTAATATAAGTTTGGAACAAACTAGAAATAAGGTGAGCTCAATATTGTATCATGCAGTAAATAAACTATATTGCCCACCTACAGCTGCATGAACAGGGGGATGGGGTTATAAATCCCCCCAAGTCTGGGCCATTTTACATTAACAGGATAAGGAGGGGGAGGGAATCCAATGCATTACAGGATTGGATTGGTTGCACCCTTGTCCCATTGTTGTGGCAACCCAGACCCAACCGTTTCAAGTAATAACTAATATGGACATTCTAAAAACAATTTCAGAGATCCAGATTGGGATTCGATGCAGCAAGTGATGCCGGGAGCACCATTAGCTCTCATAGATTCCAGCTTTGAGTTTGAAGTTCCGAAATCCTCTGGCTTAGAGATACTTTTCCAAAAACCTAAAACCTATCAACGAATACCCCGACAGTATTCTGAAAAATCGTTTCCATTATAGAGTGAAATGTTAAGTAATTTGTTTGTAAAGTTGTTTTGTCATTAGTTTTACCCCTACTTATTTATGCAGGTAGCAAACCCTTATTTATATGCATTTTTCCTATTTTAATTTTCATTAATCAAGGTTAATTGTGTTGCTACATACTGTACCGATTTGGTGTTCGTTCTGGTTATGCTAGTGGTTTTTAGTATGGCTCTTGTGTTGTACGATTTGTTTAGCTTTAAACCTCAAACTTATAGGTAAGAATATGTTAGCTGAGAACCCACTAGAAGAGAGAGAGAGAGAGAAGACATGCTTCTTTATTACAACAGTTTCCGGAAAACGAAAGTGATTTATTTACTGCAAGAACTGACGTGAATAAAATAGTACGTGTTTCTTCACTGTTTCACCATTTTTTCAGCTAATAATTATTTCGTGTTCCATTCTGTAAAAGTTAAAATATACCAAAAATCGGGTCATGTTTAGTTTCTTGTCGAATTAAGAGAAAATGTTGCATATTTGGCGGTTAAATGAGAACATAAAATCTCAACAAAAAAAGTTTTTGTATATGTAGTACTTATCTACACAATTGATCGTGTCTAGAATAACTTTAAATGTTGTGAAATAACCACTTCGACTGTTTACGAAATGGCTTGGAAGGTTTAAACGGCTAAACACGGGTACTGTTATTGCTATCACTAAGTTTTGATCAATTCCTATTGGCAATTCGTTCAAAATTATTGTCGTTGTTTTTTACCTTTTAATTTATTATTTAATGCTTAAAGTTTTCTGGAAATTGGAAATGTTTTATTTAATTGACTGGAAGAACATTTCCAATATTGTTTATCATGTGTTCCAATTAGTTTAGCGAGTAGAAATTGTGGCTGTGACTGCTGGTGTTTCGTTTATGGGGTAATGCGGGAATAACGTTTCAAGTCTCTAACAATTGATTTGTTTTAGTAAGTTCTTTCACTGCTAGTTAAGTTAGTGTAAAGCCATGTTGCATTTTCGGTGAGTCAACCGAATTATTAATGATTTTTTTTATAAAGTTAATTGGAAATACATAAAATGAGTGATGTAATGATGCTGGTGAAATCAATAAAAAGACCAATGTCTCCCACGAGCATGTGTTTACAGTTTTTCTGTAGATTTATTTCAACATTTAACTTTAAATTGATTTCTGATCCGGAGATTAAATTTGTGATCCCTGTCCTTGTCACATCCAAATATATGGCACTAAGTTTTTCTTTATATAATTGTATTACATAATTTTAGAACGGAAGAGGTTCTTTTTCACGGAAGAGATTCATTCATCGTATGATTTGTCATAAATAGTGATACAGACTTTTTCACTTACATCTACACAATACATAAATACCAACATAAAGATCATCGCTAGATTGAGATTCAAAAATTACTCGATTTCATGATAATCACCGCGTTTACTACTACACATCTAATCGTATTTTTTTTTGCTATTTTACCTGGTCCATTCTTTTGACCACACACGTTGAAACGACAATAATATTCTGTCAAACATTCTGTCTGTTCATCCGTTACCAAGATACTTTACCATTATTTTTAAATATATATAATATGCGGTTTTCTATATTTTAAATGCTGCCCATCACTGGGTTTTACAGAGACGAGTTCTATGTACCTATGCGCTTCTCACCGTCAGTGGTTTCGGGATATTTTTTTTTTCATAAAAATGTGGGTTTGAAGAAAGGAAGGACTAGGTGGTACTGCAAATGTCTAGATGATGGAACGTAAAATGTTCAAAGTGTATCTAATACTAATAATAATCATATAATAATGTGTCTTGTAGTTTTATCCAAATAGTTGCTTCTTTGCCAGTATTACTCAGCAGTTCCTGTATAATATCTAATAAAAATAAATGCGTAGAATTTCCTATTCCTGAATTATGATAACGTTTGTATAGTCTAACAACTACGCTATCACAACTGCCACACTTGGTTATACGTAAGCTAGCATCACCGCTCCTATTTCTAGAGACAGTACAGTAGTACATTTGTATATCGTTGCGTCCTCTGTCCTTGGTTATCGATCCTGTCCCTACTTGTTGCTGTCAACCGAACCCTAATTTATTTATCAAGCTTCTCTTGCCTTGGAATTCGACCAGCAACTAAAATATTTCTTTATTTGTCCCCTATTCAATCACGAATCTCTTTGGATATTTCAATCCGCGTCGTATATTTGTTATTGAAAATCAAACAAAAATGAGCAATATTTCATAGAGAACCAGCAAAAAATAATATAGGTATATGGATATATTTAACTGTTTTGTTGATATAGAGCGTACAAATTTTCCGATCACTTTAAAAGCTGACTATATTTATATATATATATATATTCGAGTAGCTCTCTCCCTCACACGGTAATTTTTTCGTTATAGTGAATTATTAAGAAGTAGAATAGTGTCATGATAGTTCGTTGTTTTGTATACATTTTTTTTATATGGAGGATCTGACGATTAAAGCAAAAATTTCTGTTCTTCCTACGTTTAAAAAAATCAGATCAGGAACCCAAGATTATTGTTACCAATTTCTCGTGTTTGGAATGGAGCTTTGTCTCACAGGCAGTTGACACTACTCCTTTTTTTGTTACATAAGTTGTACGCAGTCATTTTGAAAGATAAAACATCTGTGGCTACTGTTAATTAATTAACAAATACCGAAGACCGAGAACGTCTATTACACAAAACTATATGTATTTTCGATAGCTCTGCTGTTCCCTGTCGTTTGTTCTCGACGCAGACGTTCCATAGATTCAGTTCTTGTTCTGACGGATCCGTTATTAGTTACTACCTTTGAAATATACGTACAGAGAAAGAATTGTTTTTATTAGCACTACAACAACATAGGATAAAGCTAAGTTGAGGGAATGATGATGATGATGAGAGACTTTCCAACACGACGTGATGACGTGTGCCTGTATGTTAGACAATATTGCTTACCGTTTGAAAATCAGGTACCACAGGTGGACGTACTCGCTCACCGTTACCAGGAGAATGCAGTTGATTTAATCCTCGTATTGATGGGTAGGCTACCACAAACTCAGTTAAAGTTACATCTGACGTCCCACCTGACTCTAAAGGGATTGGCTGCAATCGGAAATGCTCTAGCATATCGAATACCGATTGAAACCATAAATGTTGTACTCTACACTGGCCTTCTGGGCTAAGGGTCATTCTGAGGTGCTGTAAATGTATCAGAGTATTATCGTTAGTTTCAGGGCAAACGGAAGTAACAACAAGTACACTATACACTTATTATATACGTCACTCAAATTACCTTGGCTTTTCCCTGAAAGTTGAATGTTAATACAAACTCCCCAATTCTGGTTTCGCTTTGTCGCACTAAAAAGGTTCCGTGTCCCTCAGCTTCTTCTTGTAACACCAATCGGGCAGCTTCGGATCTTGACAAGGTTCCATGAAACCAGGGGTACTCTTGTAGGGTTGAATAAATATCACGCGGGGGTTCGACAGACTCGTTTTGACTGGGTTGAACACTGGAACTGGTTACCGGTATTGAATTGTTTAGTGTGTCATCATTACCATTAACGACCACATCTACATAGAAACACACAAGTTCACATAAGTTTCCTCATTCAATTGACTGCAATGGACAATATAAAACTTCATAGAAAAATGTGGTACGCACTAGTACTGGCATTAGGTTCCTGTACTTGCTCCTCAGTGACAGGACCAACAGGAAAGCGAGGCGGGAGTTGCGGAGCATTTGTAGCGGCGGAATAAGAGGAATTGCCAGAAGCAGGCTGGTGCTCCTCACTGGCATTTCCGTTTTCAGTTAGAGATCCGTTATTATAATGGCCTTGTGCGTTTCGCTCAACGCTGTCCGTTGCAGCAAAAGAAGAAAGAAACTGTTAATACTCTCTATCAAAACTGGCGTCACTAAATGTGACCTTGTGTGACAATAAATCAATTTTGGGTTCATGTATAGGATATGTCTGCTAATTACGGTATTTTTGCTTGGTACCTCCGATAAAACGGTTTACGAGTAGACGGTTGTGGGTTTGGTGGCGTGGGTTCTGTCGGTTCCAAGCCATTACTAGGAAGCGATCTTCCTCCTGTCGCTGCATTCTCGGAGGAATTTTGTGGTTTGTGCTGACTATTATTATGAAAACCGTTACTAGTAGGTTCTCCATTGGAAACCTGAGGCGGAGCAGCTTCAGTGCTATTTTGGGCGCTGTTTCTCTGACCGTAAGCACCAACAGCGGAAGAGTTTGAAGAGAAGTCATAGGAGGTACTTTGTGCGACGGGAGCGGTGGTAGCCGGTTCACTAGCATCTGCTCCTTTGTGCAAAACCTCTGCTTCCAATCGACGAGCAAATACTTCGATAAACCGACGCACGAGATCATTTGTCTGAGCGGAGCTTAGCTGATTTGTTGCTGCTGATGTTTGTACGTCCGCAGATCTAGTGGGCGGTGCTGAAGCGGATAATCCATAATTCGTCTTAATCACACTCGCCACCTCTGCTGCTGTAGAAGCTGCCGTTTCTTCACACCAACCCGACCAATCCAACGTTCCAGAACCCATCATTTCCTTACCGCCGCTGCTTACAACTGTGTATATGAGCGTCGTTCCCGAGAAAACTCGTCAGTTGAAAAAAACTAGGAAGGTGCATTTGATGCAGCAATGGACTTCTTATTTTCCCAGCAGCAGTTGATTTAATAGTAGTAATAATAGCAGGTTCCGTAGTCATATGGTACTAGTAAAAGTTTCCTAACAACAGCTTATCCTTACTAAAGTATGTAAATGGTTGTCTATTAATCTGCAGTTTCGTCTATTGGCAACATGGCCGACAAACAGGTGGAGGTGGAGGTAGCTGGATCTTCCCAATCGTTTCTATTAAATAAACATTAATTATATACAACTTCCTACTAACATTTTCACTCAACTACCATCACATCATTTATGCTTACAAGTTTAAACGTAATTGCTTCACCTACCCCTGTTTTCGTTATTAGTCGCGATTACGAGGCGCTTTTCCCCTGCCCACAATGTGATCGAACAGTAGCAGCATAACAGTAGGCATAGTTAGTAGTAGTAACCGAAGGAAGAGAAAAACTGCCTAATTTTCCCATCATTACAGTAACAGCTGCCAAATAATTACGTCCCGTTGAGTTAGTAGTAGTGTGTCTGCTGCATAGTAACTTTAATTTGTACTTAGTTGTAACGGAACGTCGTTTTTTTTTCTCTCTCCGCCAGACAGACAGTTACCTGTCTGCAAACTGCAGCTTCTGCTGCTAGCTAATATTTAACCAATCCCCCCACTAACAATCTTCTCTTCTTTGTTCATACGCACCAGGATAAAAGTGTGGAGCCTCTCCTATTATACCACCCCCACACCAAAAAAAAGGATGCGTACACAACACCATCAAACTTTGTCATTTGTTGACCTTTCCAATTCACTACAGTATTTATATGTGCTTACGAAAGTGAAACTTCTAACTACCTACAACAACAACAACAACAACAACAACATCTCTCCACAGTAGTAGTTTAATTTGTACGACGCAAAAATATAAACAAATCCTTTTAAGAATGAACTTAGATTAGCACAGCTAAACATAAAAAACTGTTCAAAGATAATCTTCCCCGTTTGTATGTGTCAGTCACCTTGTCAAGTTTTTTTTATATACCTTTACACGTACAAAAATAAACATACATACGTGATTACGACAAATGATAACACCAGCGATGATAAGATAACTTACAACTTACGTTACTATTGGAATGCACGACTATCGCAACTTTTTTTTACGCTTACTCTAGTAGTATATTAGGTATATAATATGTTAACACTGCGCTGCCCCGCTCTCGCTGCTCTTTCTCACTCCTCGTGTGCAACTGGTGCTTCTTACGTGCTCCAAAAAAAAATGCGTCTGTTGATTGTAAGTGCTAATTAGTTACTCCAACGCCACCACAAAATAACACCCCCTTTTAAAAACAACCTTCCGCGAGAGCATGAGAAGAGAGAGAGAGAAACCGTTTCCTTGTTTTTTTTTGTGCGCTCCTGCTACACAGGGAAGAGTGGGTGCCATAAAAAACGTATATTTCCCCGGTACAAAACACCCCCTCCGGATCAATGGACACCCCCCTTTTAATCTCGACCGCCTCCCACTATTTTAATCAGCACTCCAAATCCCCCATTAAAAATAATCATTCCTATTTATTACTACTACTGGTATAATCCATTTTTATTATTATTTTTATAAATTCTCTTTCGCAGCAGCAGTCCTCTCTTTACTCCCAACCCGTTCGCCTCACAATCTCAGCAGTATTTTTTTTCTCGTCGTCGTCTTCCCTTTTCACATTACATTTTGTAATTTGTAAGTAAGCATGTATCTATCTATCTCTCTCTCTGCTCCTGCCGCTGACGGTGGTGCCTTGATAAAAAAAAGACATTGGTGACTGCTACATCCAAACGACGGAGGTATATAGGTATCTCTTCTTATACTCTCATTACTCTGGCCCNTCCTGCCGCTGACGGTGGTGCCTTGATAAAAAAAAGACATTGGTGACTGCTACATCCAAACGACGGAGGTATATAGGTATCTCTTCTTATACTCTCATTACTCTGGCCCTGTTGTGCATTTTCTCTACAATAAGATGATGTGCTTCAATTTTACAACAGCTTCACACAATCACACACACACACACACAGAGACAGACACACACACGATCACGAAGATGACGATGATGATGTGATGCGGAGCGGATCGTCGTCACAAACAACATGACGACGACGATGTCGATGATGATAACGTTCCCCGTTTATGCTCCATTTTATACACATGCAATAGTGTGGTTATTCCAGCCAGGGTCTCTCTCTCTCTCTCTAGTCTCTAGTGTCTATCCGTCCATTGAATGCCCGATTTAATACCATTAACCATCAAACTCATCAATTGCGATGTTGCTGCTGCTGCAGCACACAGCTTGGTGTTTTGGTTGATATTCTCCCAGTCCCAGTTCCTGTCAGGTCGTGTTGTTGCTGCTTCTGTTGTATTTTTTACGGTAGTAGTATAATGTGCGTAGGTTGCTTTCCTCCTGCAGCAGCAGCAGCAGCAGCAGCAGCAGCTATTACAATTTACAAAGGCAAGTCGGTAGTAGTAAAGTAGAGAAATAAAACAGCAAGACATGATGATCATGAAATGCAATGATGTAACCGTGTAAATGATACATATATATGCGCGTACGACATAGGTGGTACATGGTACAACGACCATGTCTACGCTACGTATGTATGTAGTTCGTAAGAAACCAGTGCAGTGAAATGGTTTGTGACGACGAGTAGCAGAATGGTCTGGGATTATAAAGGGGGACGCTGTAACGGGACTTTATGGTTTATGTCCGTTTAGTCTGTGGCGCCGCCGTCCGCCCGGCATAAAAAGCATATTTTTTATATAATGTATAAGCGCTGGTGCAGCTACACATTCGTAGAATATGTAAACGCAGAGAATTTCTCGGCAAAATGGGTTGTATCGAAGACCCTAACAGAGATTACCGTTCTGGGTAAATTTATCCAATTTTCTCAGACTGATTGCTAGAAATTCGCTAATTGCTGAGCAGTTGAAAAATAAGGGGAAGTTATCGTAAAAAAGAAAGTTTTGAAGGATTTTCAAATCTAGTTGCACCTTGTAACTTTTGCTTTTAAAATATAAAGCATGACCTGTCTGTCTGTGCTACCTCTTTTCCTTTACAAGGAACTTGCTGGCGTTGTGGGAGATGCGTTTGAATTGTATTCTGTGTTGATGAGGTTGAGAGGTGTACAGAGAGTACAGGGTACATTTTATATTGATGTGCGACTCTTGCTCTGTTATTCCCTGGGTTTGTGTTGTTGGAAAAGCCTCTTTTGAATTGCTTTGGCGAGAGAGAGAGAGATGAAGATGAGTTTTGTTTAGAAACGCCTATAGAATGTCGAATAAAAGCGAGTTTGCCATTATGCTGCGGCTGCCATACAAAAGAAAGTAGAAAAGGGAGTCC
>JAHZNE010000416.1:0-23223 GCA_027744055.1 Callyntrura sp. NNG-2020
TGTAGTTTGGGTTTGGAGATAATGTGCGCCTTTTCCCTCGTCCTCCTCCGTTTTTTGAGTAGGAAACTTTTGGTAGGTTACGGTTGTCAACAGTATGCGTTGTTGAAACTGCTGCAGGTGTACTAAAACTGTTTAAAGGATGCACACTTCCACGATGAACAGCAAAACCGTCACCAGATGGTGTAAAAACTTCCCGTTGTTTAAAGTTCACTTTACAGGCGTCACCGGCAAGCTCCATATCGTCTTTCTTCTTCATGAGCAGCGCGTAGTCACGCCTCATATTGAAAGGTAGATCAGCTTTTATTGAAATTTCACTTTCAAGCTTGTTTCGGCACTCGAACACACGGTTACGTTCCCTAAAGGACATGAAAACAATTCGTACCGGTCTACAGCTATTCTCGGCGAATTCATTGAGTCGGTAGACTATATCTGGAATTATCTGCTCTTCAGCTAAATTTTGAATCATAGCACAAACGTTTGTAAATAGTTGTTGAGGTGATTCATTAGCTGAGTCACTTAAACCATGTACAATCACATTCTTCCCAAAAATAGCTTTCCACAGTTCGTCTATGTCTTTCTCGTTTTGCGAGTTTCGTTTCTCTAAGAAACTGTTACGTTTTTGTAGCGAATCAATTTTGTCGTTTTGCACCGAAATGTTTGATTTAAGTAGGTTTTCAAGGTCGTCAAATTTGTCCAGTTTATCCAGCTTTGCTAATTGATTAGCAAGGTATTCAGGGGTCAGCGAAGAGTTCATGTTCACAGGTATTACGTTACTTGGATAGTTTACTTGTTCAGGTGAGCTTGGTGTTGAATGAGAAACAACCATAATGGATAAGTAAAGATATGTAAATCAGTAGGTAATCGTATGCACAGTTCACAAAATAAACTTCTTGTGTCAGAGCTAGACCGAATAGGACTTGTCTGCTTGACGACTAAAACTGAACTGAATTAAAAGATTGAATACCAGGAATAAATGAATGAAAAATAATTTTCTTTAAAATTTGAACTTTGCTTTATGTCAATTGTTGGTTTTATGCCATTTGGAAACACAAATCGACTGGTAACGTTACATAATTATGCAAATATCTTAGCTGGTTTTAAGGGACCAAAACAAGCGAAACTTGACAATTTGTTATGTAGCCCCCACCTCGGTGTTGCAGTCATCCTTCAAATGCAATTCTTCCGTAATGTTCGTACATGCTACGTGGCTACAATGCACTTAAGTATTACTTATATTAGGTATGTAAATAAAATTATTCCAGCTATGTATTTCTATGATAGTAATATTTTTATCCTATGGAATCCAATTCTACATTGCATTCGAATGCATTCGAATTTTTATTCAGAAATAAATTAGGGATTGAGAGTTATTCTGAGAAGAACTACTTTTATCGCGTATGCCTTCCACGTTTTCCCTCTCCGCATCGATAGTACCACTCCGCCACATGGACAATAATTTTTCGAATAATTCATCAAACCTGCCATGTTTACGAATTTATAACTTCAGATGTAATTTCATGCCAAAAAATAGGTTACAATTGAATTGACATTAAACTGAAATAATAAAAATGACCTGAAATGTGCATTCGCAGTATATACAGGCACTGCTGAATATATTATTTTGATCGGCTATAATGCGGTGATGGAGGGACATTTACTTTTAACTGCTTTCACCGGTTTTGTTCCTTCAAAAAATCGGCTATGTACAATTTCCTAACGTTACCCTCTGATCAATAGATATGTAGTATTATACTAACTCGTAAAGTTAATAGAATAACCCATACGCAATCAGAACACGGATCTGTTGTTTAATTGCCGAAAGTCGGACAAGCCGGATGTCACAAAAAGTCGCGATGGGTGTATTCCGCTACCTAAAATCGGTATTACCATCACCTCCACCATCACACGTCGTGAAGACTTGCAAAAATATTCCTATTTTGCACGTACTCCGCAAGTTCTTTTCCAGACTCTAAATACTCCATAAAGAGTAAAGACAAAAATACATCGTCCGGTTTTATCTTTTGTACAAGTGGTAGTCATCATGAATAAGCAGTAATAGTACACACCAAGGATACCCACACCACAATTCTTTACGCAATTCCAATTTCCTTTGCCTTGTTTCATATCCCATATTTTAAACACACACACACACACACACATGTTGGAAGGAGGAGGAAACAAAGCTCTTCCCAATTCACCAGGTAGTGTCTCCTGAAAACGAAAGGTACTTTGTACTTAGCATTATTATATGTTTGAAGTGACCCAAATATCCCAACTCAGATATCAGAGAACGCTCAGTCCAACAGAGATTACACCAATAACACCGTTGATTTTGACCTAGATATTCTTCAATTCAACTTTGTTGGAAATGGTGAAACCCCTCTCACAAAATGGCTATTTCTTGAAAAATTACCTCATATTCTGTATCGATTGATCTGGCCATGCAATAATACCTGAAACGGCAATAATAGTAGAGAAAGGAAGATTAGTTTAATTGTCAGCAGCGACAATTGTTTCAACATGAGATAAATGACAAAAAAATTGAAGAAAGCAATTTTTACTAATAAAATCTGTCTCTCCTTAAAGTAGCATGTAATGCATGCTGACTTTTGGCGTAATATCAGCTAAATACGGGATTAACTTTAAATAGTTGAACACGTGTTTAAGTAATGCGCCGTCAGTGTTTTCTCATTCCGTTAAAAAATTTCTAACGTTGTTGGAGTATAGCGCCCTGTTTTCATTCCCACCATTTGACTGTCTTTTGTTAAACCGAGTGGTCTGCACTCGTCGTTCGTAACTATTATTACCATTACTGTTATAGTAGCTTGTTGGAATATTAAGATGATGTTGTACGTATAAACGCGTAATGGCACGATGATGGTAACAGTAAGTGGTGACGTGACGGGAAGTATACAATCGAAAAATGTACGCTCCTTCACACAATACATACTACTATTACTACTACTACTACTACTACTACTACTACTACATACTGACATCGTCACTATTGTGCACGCTTGCCCCATATATAATATTGAATATTATTACTCTAACGAATAAAGTAATCAACGAGCAAGATCTGAATCGTAGGGAACCAACTGCTCATCGCAAAAAGACTTCTCTCGAATTTCATTCTGCCGGTGTTTATCTTTTGTTATTCTTTGTACTGCATATAAATTTGTGTATTTACATAATACAGACTCTCCCTCCCTCTCTGCACTCGTATAATTCCAGGGAAAAGTGGAGCTTTTCTGGCTTTGAAAGCCGTGTTTCTGGAATTAAGAAGGATAGCCATAAATAAGCGGAGAGAAGGGTAGTATAGACATGCTTGGCCTTACAAAAACGAGTACCATTTTCATCCCGGAATCCTACCGGCTTTTGCACACACGCTGTACTCCCCCCACCTCTCTCTCTCTCTCTTGCTCCTTTCTCGGTTCCTTAAGAAGGCAAGGGAAAAAGTCAACGTATTTTAGGCACTTCTCCTCTAACAATGTGTTTAATGATAACGCCCAATGTTGAGCAATATGATTTTTTAACAAGTCCTTTCTTGCATATTAAAAACGTAAAGGATCCTCTTTTGTTTCATGTAACTTGTCCTCTCTTCATCCACTTCGACCTGAAATCATGATCATCCCTGGGAATATACGTGTAGAAAAGGAAGGGATTTTAGTAAGCCACTGAAAGCTTCAAAATGATCAAGTCCATGTACCACCACCCAAGTCTAGTCTATACTATGCAATCATTCCCTCTCGTAATACACACAATAAAGTATGGAGGATTAAAAGAACGCTTTCAGGAACGTTGTTGTATTTAATAAGAAATTATCAGTCTACGCTATCGGTGTACACGCCCGTAAACTGGGCATATACTCCTTTTCACCAAGGCTACTCATTATTTCCCCAGTCGCCTCCTTTATTAAATGGATCCTTATTTGTTAAGTGGGCATCTCATCAGCCGTGCGGGGAAAAGGCTATTGTTGCTGCTGAACTTGATATTTATTTTATTTCCCAACTTTAAGGATTCGATTCGGTGGGGAAAACCCGGGAATAATATGGTCGAGATTCTGAAGTATTCAGCGAAATTACCTGTATAAATAAATAAATAAACGGTATACACTCCTGGTGCTGGGGGAAGACAGCGAAATTTAAGTAGGCCTTTTGTTGCAAAGACTATTGTGTGCCCTGACACAATTGGGTCGTAGGCATAATGCCAGATAAATAATACAACGGGCATCCATCATGGTGAGATATAATTATGAATTGTTTATAGGGAAGAAGGGGGAAATGAGAGCAATTTAAAGGAAGAATTTGGACATTAAAGCTACTGGAGGGAATGAGTTGGTATTTTCAAGTGTAAAATGGCTATTTTTTATATTGACTGCTTACAGTGCGTACATAATTACCGAATGGTTATAAAATTTATAGCGGGAGTTCTTACGGAATTTTTTCTTTTAAAAAATTAATATGATCAAACCTCATTCATGAAATAATAAAAACGCGTCAGAATTTTAATGTGTCGTCGTTTACTGGTATTTTATCAAGAAAGAAGGCGCGTCCGTTGGAATAACTATTGACACTTGAAATGAACTGTGCAAAAGTGTCATTAAATTACTTTTATATGCATCCAATTAAGTCCGCCTTTTATATTCAGTTACTCACATCACATGTTGCAAGTCCTTCACCAGACCAATAAGCTGGAGTAAAAAATGTACTTGACATAACTTGTTGGTATATGATCTAGCAACGTGTCCTCCAGTATCAACGACCCGCTACAACACTAACCTCCGCAAAGTGCTGGGAACCTACCGAAATGTGCAAATTTAATGGGGTGAGAAACGAATGTCCATTTCCCTTTTTACATTCTTTTATCACCTTTGCAATGACCAGTCCCATTATACTCTCTCCTATTATGTACTTTGCATTTTCCCTTAGTCGCCACATGTATCACTGCTTTTGTTCCTCACCCATTTCCTGTACTACTTTCATATTTCACAGTTTCATCAGATTCCCAATTTCCAACACAGCCGTAATTTTCTACGTATAAATCTCCAGGAAGTGCGCATCACGACAAACAAAACAACCCAAACAAGTTGCGCTGAAGCCGGCGTACATGGAAGGAACTTTATAACTAAATGTCATTTTATCATAAGGAACGGCAGAAACTGGACTCGTTCATTTTCTCCTGTTTCCACCTTCGTCCTTTTGTTACACAAGTTGCTATCATTTTGCAAACACCGATAAACATCTCTAGGTACGCACTGTGTACACTCCAGAGTGCGCAAGGAAGATTCATGGGGGTTGTATAGTATAAGCGTGTATATACCTACATATTTACAGATACATAAAGTAAGAAATAAGACGAACAGCGACTACAAACTATGGTACACCAGGGATTCAGTAAGAGAGGAGACCAGAGACTAGTCCTGTCATATTCTGCGTTCCTTAAAGTCAGGTTAAACAAATGGTAAAGGAAGCCTTCATGGTGCTTTCGAACAGCGTTTCTCGAAAATGCGGCCGTTGTGGCGTTTTCTGGGTCCTACGTTACAGTTACGCCTCCATGTACTATTATTGCCGTATCCGAAAAAATGAGACATGATGGTAGTTCAGTAACAGAGATACATTGCAGTTAGAAGGAAAGTGTACGTGTAAACTCTATCTCTCGCTGGTCTACGCGTACTGGCTTTTTTTTTACAAAAGTATATTGCTTTATTGCACCAGGAAATCCTCGTGTCTATTGTGCGTTTTTTTTTTGTGTCTTTTATTTCTATATTGTGTCCAATGTATGTCTTCATGGGTCCTTTTTGAAAAAAAAACAGGCTTATTATCACGCTGTAGAGTTATATCGGTGTGTATATCTTAGAATAGCACATGTTATTCATTTCAGGTCTTCGGCGAGTTTAGGTATATTGGGAGCGAAAGTGTACACACACACACATATACACATTGCTTGGTACAATGCACGAGAGAGTGGGAGAAAGCTGGCAAGTGATTGAGTGCCCATTTTGTTGGCTGTGAAAGTTAAGCCAGCTATAAAATTCAACAAGAGCACCATGAGTAGCGGGTTAAACGACTGAATTTGATTTACTTTTAGCGAGCGACCACCTAAAACCAAAAGCTCAACAAGGGGACAGTGGTAGAGATATCCTGCGTCTTATATACAAATACATACACACACGGCAGTTAAGGAGTAGTTGCAGTGGTGGTGGTGGTGGCGGTAGCAGCAGCATACGAACGAGTCAAGACTCAAGAGTCTGGGGCGACTGGCGAGAAGTTCCTTTTGGTTCCTTTCTCAGTCCTTCTAACTTTGAACTTACAGAGAAAATCAGGAGTAGCAGAAAGGCTAACAAAGAAAGACTGTCAGAAGACGTACAATATGGCTGTATGTATAGTATTACTTACGGCAAATTGCTAGGGCAATAAGCAAAGGGAAAGTGAAGGGAGAGAGAACGAAGGGAATATCGTTGAGCTTGGCTCTGGCTCTAACTAAGCTTACCTTATTTTTTCTCTGCCTATTTCTCCTTCACTTCTCTCTCTCTCTCTCTCTCTCTCTTCCTCTCTCTTCATCTATTTCTTGGAATGACCCTTAAAAAGACTGAAGTCGTGAAGAGCTTAAGGCCATTTATACAAGAGAGTAAGAGATTGAATTACAGCATTGAATGAGTTTTCAACTCTTTCTACATCTATTTCTCTGTTGAATGATTGTTCGCCTAAAAATCGAGCCACTAACGCTACTTCTCATAGTTTCAAGTGGAATAGGATTGAATAAGCCTTCCTTAAAATGAGGCAACGTGTTATGCAACAAAGCTTTTTATGCTTATTTTTTCCTGCTCCTCCAAAATCATTTCAGATAAAAATACAAGCTCATGGATCTCTACAAATAAACTATACACACAACGATGATGATGATGATGACGACGGGATATGTGTGTGTGTCTTGTGTGTGTGTATCTATATATATAGTTATACAGGCTACAATAAATCAGCATTTAAGGGTCATTTGGACACCACCACTTGCCAGGATTCCTAGTTGAAGCGATACAAAAGTATCAAAGCCAAAACCAACAGAGTGAAGATGGTACCCTCTCAACTCTTTGTATCTTACTCATTACTTGAGAATGAAAAATTATAGAAGCCATTCCGAAGATAAAATGTAGAAAAAAAAGAAAATTGATAACCGGACATTTAAAGAACACTGATTTCGCCAAAGAAGTAGTGTCTTACTTACGCTGGAAATAGAAACGCCATGCGGCAGTTATACTCAAAGAATCGCAAATCAAATGTATTTATGTGCGACGACGATATAAAAATATCGTTGTGGCAATCCCACTTCCACACTCTTTCTCTTTTGTAGGTCATCCACCATTTCAAGTTGTAGCGATCCACAATTATTATTGGACGTAGGCTACGAAGTACTCGGGAAGGCTGAGAGAGAAAAAAAAACGACGATAGACTTTTTTCCCTTTCTAACGCACATAATTGCTATATTGTATTTACTTAACCTAAAAAACTGAACAAAGACATCTAGAAAGAGAAATATATAGCGGGAGTGGAGAAACCAAATTTGTGCGTTGTATACTACATTTCCGATTTGTTTGAACTCGTAATTGAAACCAGTGGCGTTTTTTTACTGTTGGCTAATTCAAACACAAGCCTTCATTGATATCACTGCGTGTCTTCTGTCGTAGGTTGGAAAAAAATCCTATTACAAAAAATGCTTAAAACATGTTTGTACACTAAATTTTCCTCAAAAGAAGCTTACGGGTTTCATATTCTTTCACTGGCTCATTCATCATCATCATCATTGCTATCATGATGATGATGTAAGGCTTCAGTTCTACCAGGTCCAGCTGGAAAATCAAAGTGATCAAAGTATCCTTAAGAAATATATAACGGTTGCACAACTGCCTGCCCCAGTTAATTTTTGATTTCTAGTAGGACAGGGAAAGCCGCGAAGCCTTTATCAGGGTTTAATATGAATTCACCACAAAGTATTTTCCTACCTTTTTACCCCGAAAAAAGTTCGAAGGTTGTCTAGGAATCTCTCTATTGATATATAATTTATGTCCATAATCTGGCTCTGTTATTTTTTTGCTGATACAATCTCCTAAATCATTTTGCTGCTTCATGATTTTTTTTATATATTTTCGTTGGTTTGATAATTCCAATTCGCTGTGATCAGATAGATTGCAGAGATCCCCTTTGTGCTTCCAGGCTTTACTCTATTTCTTTTGACAATGTCATTTAAAGGTACGTTTCTTTCGTATGACGTAAATTATTGCGCGAATCGAATCACCAGTCAAGTACAGATATTTCCGGAGTAAAGATAGCGTATTATAGTACCTTTCAAGGGGGTCTATATAAGTGCCCACGTGTTATGAAATGTTCTCCAGTTGACGGAAATCTGTTCCGTAATTAAAGAGACATGGAATTCAAATAGACGATGATGATAAGGTTACACTTTTCCCTCATTTTCAATCTTCAAAGCGAGTCAATCATGCTCACTATCACCACGGGGAAAGTCCACATTTAATTAAAAGCATTTAAATGGAGAGTATCTGTTTCTGGGAAGAGCATAAAACAGAATTCCATTATCCTCTTCAATGATCCTGCTGATCAAACATTATAGATATAAATGAAGGATCGAAAGAGAACAATCCAGGCATTATCATCGTCCCTTCCACTCTCCAATATTTCAACATTTTGGGTGTGCAAATATTCTACAAATGTTGCAACCAAGTGGATCTATATCATCAATTCGTTGAATGAAGTAGGCCATTAGTTTTATTTAAAAGACTGTCATTAAATTTGCTGATTGTTAAAGTCATATAAACATAGCCTGAATGCTCCACTTCTTCTTTTTTCTACGTAGACTGGTGTGTGCCAAAACTGTACATTTGTGCCACTTTCAAGGACCACGTTTGGGCAAATTGGCAACTTCAAAATTGCCGACTTAAACCAAACTTATAGCTTGGAAGTCGATTGGAAATCGAGAACTTGGTCGTACATATTTTGAGTTGACATCTTGGCGTTTGTCATTATAGCAATGCGGATTTTATAAATAAACCAATAAATATTACTTTCTTTTAAACACGTTGCATCCTCGGGCACCGTAGGGAATTTGTCAGTTGCCATTCTAACCCGGCCACAAAAAAACTATACCTCCACCTACTTCAGTATCCAGCAGGGTATATAAGTTTTGTGATTTTTCCCCTGTTCGCTTCTATATTCCTTTTTGTGCAACCAAACACAGCCATTTATAACAACTCCTCCTCTGCGAGTCTTCTTGCTTTTTCAATTTTCATGGCTATGCATAGTTCTCGGCCTTTCTGCCTGTCCTTCACGCATACTAATATTTATTAGTATCTCATGAAGAGTTTCCATCTGCTGGAATTTTGCGCATATTAAGAAGAGTCAAATTAGGCTCTTGGTAGATGTGCGATTTAAATTTTTCGTACATACAACGACGTACTCCATTCAGGATAAGAGCTAAAGCCATTTTTTATTCATAGATTCTCCGTCATATTACAATCCAACGCCCAAGGGACGTGCATCATACATGCCTGCCACAAAGAATTTTTTAAAGGGTAGTTTTTATCATTATCATAATGTTCGCATTCCTTCCGACTACAAACTTAAAAAATACTGGTGCTGCTGGTGCTAGTGGTAGTAGTAGAAGAGAGTGCTTGGTAATCTATTGTTTCCTCATTTCATATATATATGGTTGTAGGCACACCATCCTTTCATATCAGGATTACATAACACGTAGATACGTTTGTATAAGGCTACATTAACGGATTTCCGGTTATATCAAACTAGTTCTTTCTTTTCTAACCACCAGCACTTACTTTTGCTTACTGCTACTTCCACTCCCGGAGGAACAGAGGGGCAATATCTTTTTGATTCCATATGCATGTAATTTTTTTCAAAAAACTAGTTGCAATTCTCCGCACACAATTTCTTGCATACATTTACAACAAATATTAGGATCATGTGGTGAAATTCGTGCTTTCATACTTATATGTAGATACGTATTAGTATGTTCCACTTTCTCATTCTTGTAGCCCATTTACTTGGTCTAAATGAAATTGTGCCATGAGTCGTCCGCATTAAAATTGTTAATGTGAGCGCAAAAAAGAAAATTTAACTACCTATCTGTGTGATGTGGTTAGGCAACAATTCATATGTATCTACATACATGCATAACTAATAAATACTGTACTATATAACCGACTATAAACATGACAAAGCTTCTTTTTTTGCATTTTGCGAAAGTCCAGCATTTTGCAAACCATATACCTAATCAAAAATGGAAAAATCAACAGGAAAGATGACGACGGAGGGAGTAAATAGATGTACGTATATATCATATCCTACTTTTACTCCGCATCTACATTCTGTGCACATAATAGGCTGACGCAACCCTCAGTAGGACAGTTTAAAAAAATGGAATTCCATGGAGTGCTAATTGCAACAAGAAATTAATTCCCGTAGCTGTTCTGGGTAGAAACTACGACGTACATAGGCGGCGTACGGAACAGTTTAGTACATTCAACATTTAACTAATTTAATCATATATATGCATTACTACAATTCAGTAGAGCACGAGGAAGGTTCTCCGTTTCGCCAGCATGTACAATTGATTGCTAATCAGATTTTTCTTTTGCGAAATCGCTGTGAGTAAATGAATCCCACAGAATTAATTAGTTTATGTCAAGCCTCTTTGAACTACAAGTTCTGTGACGATAAAAATGTTTTTGACAAATAATTTTTTTCAATTTCCTTGATAGAACAAATAAAAAGTTTAGAGGAGGTCATTACATGTGTGGGCGCGAGGAAGGTTCTCCGTTTCGTCAGAAGTACTATTGATTGTACTAATCAGATTTTTCTTTTGCGAAATCGCTGTGTGTAAATGAATTCCACAGAATTAATTAGTTTATGTCAAGTCTCTTCGAACTACAAGTTCTGTGATGATAAAAATGTTTTTGAAAAACAATTTTTTCAATTTCTTTGATAGAAAAACAAATTTTTTTAGAGGAGGTCATTACATGGGCGGGCGCGAGAACACGCAATATTTGCTGGTATCGGTGTCGAAATTTAGGACAACTAATTAATTTTTTAAAAAAATGGAATGTTTGATGTTCACATACAATTAATTATATTTGTGAAATCGCTCTGTGAACGATTTCTTTCCAACTTTTCCATCTTCTGATTCTTTTGAAGTCATTTCCAGGTAAAACGTATTTGCACAACTCGTAAAAATTTTACGTAAAGAATATGTAGTAATGAGACCTCGTAATTAACAACCCGAATTAGTATATTTCGAAATTTTAGACCGAAACTGGAAATAGCACGAACTCTGGCAATCCTTGAAAGGTTTGGAAATTACAACTAGTAAAGAAAGGGAAGCTTTGCCTGTTTACAAATTGGGAAAAAGCTTACCGATCCCGAAAGATGTAAAGCAGATATTTTAAATGGAGTTTCGACATTGGTGTCAAATACAGTTCAAAGAGCTGTTTGTTCCACCAAAAATGTAATTACACAACAGAGAAATTTTAAAGATAGGAAAAATATTCAGCATTCAGCAGACAATGATAATGCTTACAGCAATATTAACAAAGGGGGTGAATAGCGTGTGCGAACGCACTACTTTCCTAGGGTAAATCTGTTTTTTACCCCTACGTAAAAACATGTAGGCACCGTATCTGCATACACACATCCATCATATAACGCTGTCACCGACAACTTTCACCACCGCCAATCCACCTATCCAAAGACAAGTTATTGAGGGTAAATTCGGTGTTGGCAACGCACAATAACAAGCCATTATTATTGGCCATTTGGCCTCTTCACCCATTCATTCGGCTGCTAAATGCAGTGATGCGGAAACATTTTGAATGCGGATGAAAATTACACAGTAGCAGTTGCCCTTCTTCCACCATTCGCGTAGAAAAAAACTGTGTCAGTACCTACGCTCACTAATAAAATAATAAAATAAACGCTACATTTTCCTTATAACATTTAGGCATACAAGAACTATTAATAAGTGTGTGTGTGTATACGGCAGAAAAATAGTTCGAGGGCAGTGCAGTTATCAAATAGCATCAAATAATATATTATTTTTATGTTCAATCCCGCCACTACGTAACTTGACACGGTGTAAAGATAATAATGACAGCAGCTGTGAAAATAAAATTGATTAGGAAGTGTTCGTGCTATCCAACACAAGCTGTGTGCCACTACTAACTGCATACACAAACAAACATGTGTAGTAATTATGTACGACGGAGGGGTAGTAGGTACGTTAAGTATAATTGGGATCACAACAGGAATTAGAACAACTTCACTGGCCTTGTCGGTAGTTAGCCTGAAGTGCACACACACGTTTGAGCAGTAAAATATTTGTACAAATCTCAAAACTGCAACGTTTCGCCAAGAGCTACAGCGAAAGGGAGAGGAGAGGACGACGGGAAAAGGACAAACAAACAATCTGTAAGTTGGAAAGTAATGAAGTGATTTCAATGGTGTTCAGAATTGGTTCTTCGTACGCTGTACGCGAAGCTCTACAGCTGCAATAATTTTGATGAGGCCCATGGAAAACGCCAACTCAACAGTTTATGACTTACATGTATATATATACACACACATAGGGCAAGTTCATCTATTTCCAGTTTCCTTGTGCTCACTACACACAGCCTGTTCTCCCGAGAGTCAAGGGGGCTTTGTCTCCCACCAGTAAAATGGTTATGTCCTGTTATATTTGCTTTGTTCTTCCATTAAAATCGACTTGACACACTGAATTATATCGAATGCGAATGCGGGATTAATGCTCACAAAAGTTTCATTTCTGTGTCCAAATGAACTGTCAGTGAATTGTATTGATAGCATTGAGACTTTTTTTTCACTGACTTAGTATGTCTGTCCACTGTCATAAAGGGCCTTTACAACCGTTACAGTCGCAGAGATTTCCCGAAAGGATCAAGCTTGTAACGTCCAGCTGCATGGCTGTGTGGGAAAAAGTGCTAGCTTGACTATTTTTCCGTTTTTCTGCCCATGATATATATTTCAAGGGAGAAATAGGCCGGATAATCCCAGAAGAACTGAAGGAGAAAACAGAGAACGAAAGGGAAGGACAAAAAGAATGAAGGTTGTTGGTTTTTCGTAATTTTTTGCTGCTTTTTGTCAGCTCTATTGTCCCTGTAGGAGGCATATGTATCTGTGTGTTTGTGGGTGGGTGTGTGTGTGTGAGTTGTACCTTATATAAAAACGTATTAAAACCGAGCATACACCTAATATATGCAATGCAATTGGGGGCATATGGTGATAACCGTGTTACATAGCGGGGAAGGGCATTGTGAGAGAAAGTGAGAATCCTGCCACATATCATTGTGTGTATCTTGTATAAAACGTGGGGACAGAGAGGAAAATAAAGCATTTATTGTAGAGGCATGAAAGAAGACGCCGCAGCAGCAGTTGCAGTAACTACTCTTAAGTGTAGTTAACATTACACAAATAAATTTCATGTTCGTGCCCGTTGTGCGGATTCAGGAGAAAGCGTTACCCGGAAAACCCACTTATTTACGAGAGGTATATTTTGTGGATATGTATAGGGACGGAGGAACATCAGAGAGAGAGAGAGAGATTCCCTGGAAGCACCACGAAAGTAAACGAGCAACCATCATGAAGTTAAGAGTAATATCTGCACGACTTCAGTGTCAGCATCCATAAGACCAGCAAGACTTATTTATGCTTACCATCTCCACCCATTACCATTCTTGTTTATGACCACAAAAAGAGATTGTTGCGGTTTGAAAAATTAAGAAACTAATTTGTCATTCACATGATTCCCCCAGAATTACTAATTTCCCTTCCTACAAACAAACTGTGGGATCGCCTAATAATATCTTGTGTATTGCTGTAAGACAGTTGCTAAGTTTAGTTATCGCTTTCCTAAATAATAATGAAAGGAGAAAGCTAAAGGGCATGTTTCTCCAGTCTACCCTTGTTTCTATTTATACAACAACAGCAACAAGACACAATAACGTATAATAAATCTAAAGCGCCTACTATTAATGCTGCGAGACTATATTTTTCTTTTTGAATGGTGAGACATGTATACACTCCCATAGGACGGCGTAAAAATAGCACAAATGCCACCGCGACCTCGAAAACAAGTGTACCTTTGGGAAAGGTAGAGCAGAGAAAATTTCTACGCATACGTCTACAGTACAAATAGGTAAATACGGGCTAAATTGCATAGATTAATAACATAACAACGAATCAAACGACCGGGCTGATATTTTTCATTTTGGGGAAAGCATTTTGCAAGCATTAAGATCTTTAACGGCACATAGTATATAGGTACAGTCCATTACCTCAACGTTTTACCATTTAACAACTGCCAGACACCCTTAAACTAGTGTTATTCTCTGCCAACTGGGTGCTTTAGCGTATTAAGCTTTCACGATCACTTACACGAGGCTTTTAATGTCCTGTGCAGTCACCTACTTTCAATTGTCATATCATTAATAATTCTTAATTGTCAGTAATAATGTTAGCGATGGTGGCGAAATCTTAATTTTTCATGCATGCAGGCATGCATGCATTGGCGACCATCTTCCCATTTACTATTTACCCCAGCAGTCATTTTGCATAGCTGCCACGCAGCTTCTGCCAATGTCATAACACGTTCCAACCACGTTTCGCTAAATTATTGGCGTTCATTTTATTACGCTGACATGACAGTCCCGTGGAAAAAAAATGTCAGTTTCTGGGGGAAAATGTACTCGCCAAAGTGCTTTTGCAATCTCCATAAACCGCCATGTAAATTTTTCTTCTGGAATTTATTGACTCCTGTCACAGCTTTACTGACAGGTATGAACTACAAACTTTTCTTTAAATATTCTTTAATATCTTTGTGGCACATGTGTGTGTTGAACAGAAACTAGGCTAAGTAGGTCTCTCACATGTAATTTTTTTTATGAGCGTAGTGCATCCTGGAGAGAAAGAGAAGGAGCTGTAGTATAATTTTTTTGTTATTGCAAATGGCTTCCGTTACAGAGTGGCAACTCGAGAATTAGTTATAGTGTTAACTATTGGGAAGACGTATAACGGTATAAACCTGTTCTCCTGTAATAAACGTAACACCAACACCACTGCCCTTCGCAGCAAGCCTAATATAAATCACCATGTGAATTCAAGCCTGCAATTAGGAAGTTTCCAGTGTTATTACAAAAGTCAACCATTTAATTAATGTGCAATCGGCAATTGCCAAATATACAGGACGTTACCTACATTTAGTGTTTACACACGGGGAAGACGTGCATGACGTAGGACTGTGTATTTACGAAGTAAAATGCACATAAATGTAGGGAGATAAGCCTCTTTTGACATTTCAATTTGTCGTAATTAATTTTTCAATGGCGTTTTGAGTTTGTGACAAACGGATCGTACGTGTGTGGAGCAGTGTAAGGAATTTGTTGTAATAACGTATAATTTTCGTACGTGAAAGTCAAAATTTAGAATCATTCAATTTATTAGTACGTCAATACATTTTGTTAGATCGCTAGCCGAACGGTACATTAATAATGCAAGACAACATGAAACGAAAATATGGAGATCGGAAACCTGTCAAATTATATTTATGACGAATATTATACGCGGTCATTAAATACAAGTCGACCGATGTCTTCCATGGGGATGTATTCCAGAGGGAATGTTTAATATGGGAGCGCCGAAAACTATCTGATCAAACTGCATCATCATGTAATCACAACAACGAAATTGCAAGTAACCCCGACATACAATTTTGCTTTTCCACTGATTTTTTAGGTTTTTCTCCAGATTGAACGGCATATATGGTTTTCAGGATTTCTTCTCTTTAAATTTAAACGATGAGGGTAACCGAAGTTACAAAATTCCCTTTTAGTAAACTATTTAAATTATTCTAATTGAGCATCAAGGAATACCCTTACAGTAGTAAAAAACCATATTAAACGGGTATCACTAATAGCGACCTTAATTTCTTAATTAAATGGGGATTCGCAATCCCGAATGGTCATATACAACGAACCTAAAAATGCAAAGAGCAACGGAGTAAGCCAGTAATCCCAATATTAATTAAATATAAGTAGAAATGTGGGGGAAACTAGTTTTCAGACTCCGGCCGAGAAAAATTTGTCGTTTGTCGAGAAAAAGCTATTTCCGACTGTTTCCCTATCAGAGTACTTCAGGGGTTGCTTTTTGTTTCAGAGAAGGAAGGGCGAGGGTGGGTTGTCAAATATAAGGTCAATAAGAGATTCAAGGAATGCATAAGAAATAAATTTGAGTACATTTTGTCAAGGAATTTAAATATAGCGGTTACGCAGATTGTATCTAGCCCATATGAAATTATACGGTATCTCAGTATTATTGATTTCCAGCTATTGCCACCAGAGCGGCCACCAGCTTTGAAACTTGCATATAAATTATTTCAAGTGTAACTTTTACACGATGAAATTGATGAAAAACGAGACAAAAAAGGAACAATCGATTTGTACTTTCATAGACTATACACACACAAGTTTGGTTATATACGAGACGAATAACTTATTTTTTTAAGCTCGAAACCGAAATTTAGCTGGTAGGTACATGATGTTATACACGCCGTGCTATCGGGTATACCGCTGCTACATGTTTTCATTACACAAATGCGCTTAATTTTCGCTTGAAATAAATTAACTTTTTACTGTTCCATTTATGAATGAATATATAACATCGCCCAAAGCAACATCGCTGAAAAACTGTGCAGCACTTGACAACTCGAAATATAAAGCATTAGCATTTTCTTATTGCTTGTGCCACCTACAAATATCAGAGCAAAATCCATTTTCATTTCATTTATTGTTTACTGCGCGTCCCCATCCCAATGTTAACTGAATTGTGCCACCGATATTTGATAAATTAAAACGAGTCCTTTATTGTTATGAGCCTTATTTTTTAGTGGGCATTATTTCCCAAGAATATAGATTGTTTGATTAATGATAGTGGCATGGAGACGCTACATGGCTGGGTTGGATTTGGATTGGAGTATTATATTACATATGTATGTAATATATATTACGGTGCAGCAGTAGCACATATTGATTTCCCTTTAACCGTGCCCGCTAACAATACTCACCTACCTACCACTTTGCTACAAGAATATATCTCCGCCGTTTTAATCTAACCCTAACCCTTATTCACGTATGAGTGAAGTTTATGGGCCATTTCGCCGTTTTTTATTATAATTCCAAAAACAACGACACACAGGAAAACAGACGACAATTTTGTTTAGCTTCCACGCAAGTTTTCATTTCTTAAATCTAATATTCACATCTATGTCAGCAACGCTGAAAGATGACAGTTTTATTTCGCAGTAAAAGGATAATATGATGCTTCCTTTTTTCTTTCCTAAGCAGATATAATAATTAACACAAAGCGTATACAGAGAAGAAGAAGGAAAAAAACTTGTCGAGAATATCTCCTGTGGGTACCACCAGAAATAATAGAATGCAGAAGCACGAGAGAGAAGCGAAGGAATAAAAACTGCATTTTATTTACTTGCTTCGTCATCCAATTTCTTAGCTCAGCCTTGACACTAAAATATCCTTAGAAGCAACACACAATTTGTGTTATTATATTTTATGTTGCAATGCTTCGTTTGTACCTACTTTATGATAATATTTAAAATTGATTTCTGCGCTGCGGATAAACATAAAAGCGAGCCTCTTATCGTTGTAATGTCGTTGGGTTTTGAAGCAGCAGGAAAATTAAATTACTGTCGAAATAGTGCTTGGATTATGAGCAATAAATTGAACAGCGACTGTGCTGCTCCTCTGTTGGATGTAAAAGAACCACACACCAATAAAAGTTTAGGGAGGAATAAAGACGGTCAGAGTAAACATGTTGTGTGTGCTTAAACAATAAAATTTAATTCAGGAGAGCGCACCTACTGGCACAGTTTTACGGGTATATTTTACATATATATTTTTTAAACTATGAAAATACATAAACATAAATATGGTTGGTAGGAGTTTTAATAAGTTAATGCTGAAATGTAGCTCTCTACATGTTGAGAAAGTATTTTCCGCGAGCCCTGTGCAAAGAAAGGAGACGTTTTTGCAGCTTTGACGGAAATTAAGTCATTAATATCAACACAATTTTAAATGGAATATAGGCAATGTACGTACGTGCTGTTACAATACTCGCCCATATAGTGTCCTCCGGTTTCAAAGTCACAATTGCAAGCCGTGGTAGTATTGTAAACTTCCCAGTTACTACAAGGACAAGCGACAGCTTTATCCCAAATCGATTCGGCATAAAACACAACCGACTTCTGGTGACTGCAAAAGTTTACTGCAAAACATGATATTGATTGTTTATATTCACAGGCTCAAAAGTGTTAGTAAGGAATTTCTGGTGGCTACTTTATAGCTTAAATTGAACAGTTAAATTTAACTTACATCTGTCCTCCAAGAAAGTACATCCGTTCTGAACCTCGCCGCCGTTGGCTGAAATACAAGGGAAAGTGAAAATAAAGTATTTCGAGAACTTTCACAATTTGCGTGATTGTATACAACATATATACACTGTAGAAATAGGTAAACAATAAAAAAAACTTAAAGCCGGCTATATCAATATTAACTTTTACTTACGGTAGAAATCTGCGTGGTTTCAAAATTGTCGAAATTTTAAAAATATGACCCCCTGACCCAGATTTACGTCATCTTTATGCTCAAACTTTTAATTTCACTTATAACTGGACTATAAAAATTCACACAAAATACTGCATGTGGCGGCAAACTTTCAAAAAACTAGGGCAAAATTACTTTTAAACCGCGCAGATTTGTAGTACAAATTTGCTTGGCTTAAAGAAAATTTGTGAAATTGAAAGTCTGAGCATGAGAATGGAAATGGATGTAGGGGCGAAAGGGAGTGGGAACTGTAGGAGTGGAAATGGAGAAGTCTGTTCCTGAGGGAGGGAGAGTATCTGCTTAGAGCAAATACAAAACACGAAAAACTGCGAATAGGGACATTTGCAAAAGGGTAAAACCAATACCCGACAAGAAGTAACTCTGGGCAGGGGGAGCGAAATTTTTAAAAATCAAGCAAAATTTTCAATAATATAATATTCATCGTGCCTGCGTGTCCTGTTTGCATTTGACTCCCATATCTTCCAGCGATGCTTTTTATTATATTGCCCATATTTGTATGAATTAATCTGTACAAATACAACGGAGACGGATGTCTTATTTTTTCTGCGAAAGCTTTCCAGCCCGAAGCTATTAATTTTCATTCGTCAAGCAGGCATATATGTACACTTGACTAGTAACTTACATCCACAAAACTTGCGTCACTCATATCAAGCATTCTGTTCGGTTCCTCCACCAGGCCTGAGGGTGTGTCAAAGCATAAACCAGCCGGATCCAGTCCTAGTTATCATGTAATTCATGTTGTTGGAAAAGATTGAAAATACCCATTAGTTTTATTAATTCCAACAATTACACAACCATAGCGCTGTAATACAAGTAGATAGATACAAGTTTACACCTGTTATTCTTTGAAGTGTATACTCCTCTCCTCGTTCGCGCAAAACACTGCCGGCAATACCTTAAAGATAAAATGTAATGTAGAACGGAACTTCCCCTCTTCTTAAAAGCGCCAGTAATAATAAAAACAATCTTGTCGGGCGAACATGTAATCACTAAATAGGAAATTAAATTTCATTACGTATCTACCTGCAACGTGTGCTCCTAACGAGTGCCCAAGCAAGTGAACATCTTCCCAGTTTAAGATGTGATTTGATTCTCGTAACTTGAGTAAAAATGCCGCCAGGTCATCACCTATTTTTAGCAACAAGTACAGCTCATGACTTACCCATAATTAATTGAAATTCGTAATAAAATTAAAATATGCGATCGTAAGTAATTGCTGAGCTTTGATGTTTTTTATTTTAATTTTACCTGCGTCCTTAGTCGCAATCGCTGCTTCGGGGTATCGTGATAGTGGCACTGTAGATAATGAAGTCCAATCGACGACAACAACATTGTAGAGGCTCGTGTCTTTACTTCTTTTCAAGTATCCTATTGATAAATTAGGCTCTGTTATTACTAGAACATGGCATTTACCAGTGATTTTCAAGTTTACCATCTTTTATCTCGAATATATGTTGCGTCCAAATGTTAACGATGGGAGGAAGCCAAACACTTGAGGTAAGCCCGTGGATCAACACTTTCGTTTTTCTCTCCGGGCGCCATCTTGTACCAGAAATGGAGCCATCCTTGGGCATAACTTGATACTGATTTTTGCTGAAAGGGAAAGTATATGAATTTTTTTCACATTTCAACGAAAAACAAAACTGTTTTTTACTCTTTACAATGACAGTGTTGGAATGCACAATTTACGACGTACTTCTCGTCCGTGAATAACAAATAGCGTATCGTATCCCCTTTAAAGAATTTTGATGTGAGAGGCAGTTCTGCGGATTTCGAAGGGAACTCTGTATTCGTTTTTACGTTGTCACTGTCACTAGACAAATTCACTGGAACGGTCTCTTCCCACGAACTACTTGTGTTGAGTTCCGTAGGAAGATCCGTTATATTAATTTGGGTTGTCGGATAAGCTGATGCGAGAACTGAACAAAAAATGGGCGTGGTAAACTTGAAATTAAACTTAAACTGAACCAACTATGATTTTTTTCTCTTAATCTTACCCTTAGGATCGGTATCCGGATTGATAAATGGAGCTAGAAAACTGTATTTTTCTTTTAGTCCACTCATCGATGCCTGAAAACAAGAGTGAAATTCTGTTGCAATTTGCACTGATTTCGTAGATGCCGTTATTTCTGGCGTTAAAATTGCGAGTATCCACACAATTATCGCACAAATACTGCTGGGTGTCATTTTGAAAATTTAAGTTGTTGCTATCATGGCATATTTTAGCCGTATACTCCAAATTTTAAAAACAGTCAGCATCAAGCAAAAAATCACTGTCAGGATTCCCCCACGTCAAACTTTGATCTGGAAAAGAATCTCCATATTTATTACCAAACCTACGTTGTCGCATCAACCTTGACATTTTATTTTTGGATCCTTTAAATTCAGAACCCATGTGCCCTTTTTCGAAGAATGTAGGCCAGGTTTTATATAAACATGAGCGAATACCAAGTGCTTGTGTGTGAGAGAGGGAGAGGAAGAGAGACGAGTGGAATTGTGAGTGAAAGGGTACATCAATACTTAATTCGGTCATCAAACCGGTAAATGCTCTAAAGCAGTCAATCAAAGTCGTGAAGTCAACAAGGAACAGGTACATACAACACACTTGCCTATTTCTGATTCCGACGACACAAAAAGGATTTTCTTAGACAAAGCCAAGAATTGTAAAATGGTTGTCCACGGAGAATTGGTATGGGTTATACACACACCGAATAGGCTTCATCCGTATAATATGTCACATTAAATTTTTCGGGGGTTGTGCATGTCTTGTCACTTTTTTTTGCCGTTTAGGAGCACCCTACACATACTGATGTCACAGTACAGGATGGAGTGCATGTATGTCTGCCGGCGTGACGTATTATATGAATGACGCCCCACTGTCAACTGTAAATGGACAGTGAATTCCTATCCGGGGTCCCTTCGGAAAGCAATAAAAGAAACTGAATTCATCGAATTTAGAAAAGTAGCGAAGGGTTCTGTCATTTACGGAACAAATATCTAGAAACGACAAATAATATGTAATCATCATTGATAGAACTAATTTTGTAACTGTCTTTGAAGGTTTAAAAGTTACAGTAATAATAAATGTGAACGTCACAGATCTCTGAAATAAAATACGTTAGAAGCCCCCACATTCTCCAGATGGGTATCCCACAAACCAGACCTTAACGACTATTCTATATCAATTAGTAAAATTAAGAAAAGTTCAAAATTCTTAATTATTGACTGCCTACAGACGAGCGAAAGAACACTTGCATAGTGTAAAGTTTCCTCTCGATAACTGAGACATTTTCTGCGGATTAACGGTTTTCTCAGCACGAAGAAATTGTGTGCTACATAAAAATGCATGAGGCCATGCTCAGTGCTTGTACGTATGGATTCCACAAACTGGATATTGCGTAATCAGTATGCAAGCTTAGATACCCGTTTTCTTCGAAGTCGAGGGATGGACGTGGACAGTTACAGTTCACCAACGGCAAAACAAAAGTAAATCTTTTCATCAAAATATCATTGCGTCTTGCGTCGTTGTGTAAGGTACAGCGATATATTCCTCCTTCTATTTGTGTAGGAGTAGAATGTAAGGCTAAATGCTCCTGGAATCCCTTTTCACAAAAAAAACCGACGTCGTGTTAAAATTCCAATTTATCTAACCAAAATCAATTCAGTTAGACAGAGACAACAACAAATGCTCAATATTGAATTTTTGTGAATGTTGTGGGAATTACGGTGCATTGGGTTTCCTGAACTGTAACGTTTGCATAAACTATACATACATATTTGCAAAATTAAACATACCAAAGTACATTTGTTAGTATTTGCATTTGCATCATACAATTGGTGTTTCATGCAACTCAAACTTATCTAACGATATTTTCCGAATTGACCAGTTCGATTACATATGTAACAACCATTTAATTACTCAAAGCATTCAAAAGCATATGAATCCTACATTTTAGTTGATCAACCAGACGCAGACGCAGTAAACCTGAAAATTAATGAATTTTTTATGATTGAAATGATTCCTTACGACAATTCGACCGCTGCGCTGCTTCACTTGCCGACGTATATAGGGAATATACATGAATAGGACATAACTAGTTATCTTGTACAAGTTTTTATTTATTGAGATCATAAATAGCGAAAATAAAAATGACAGTGCTTTTATATACTAACCAAATTACTACGCTGACTCACCACTCACCATTGCGCTGCTAATGCTAGTTCTGCTAAATTAATTAACAAATCATCCCAAATTTTTCCTCTGCGCCGCTCGCTTATGGTGTTCATGCATTTGCAAGCGGAATAGGTAAATTGCCATATGTAATGGCAACGAACAAGAGTTGCGGTCTAAATATCTTAAAATGGAGATTTTTTGACACCCTTTCTTATATATTGTAAATCCACTAGTAGTCTATTCACCGTTCACAAATCATAACGCGTCTTAAGGTTGTAATTCTTACGATAGTTCTAATCGTCCATTTTGGACTTTTTCG
>JAHZNE010000417.1:0-10929 GCA_027744055.1 Callyntrura sp. NNG-2020
GCTTGTACGCTTTGTAATAATGTAAGTTATTGTTATATTTTTATACTTTAAAGTACATAGCATTAATATCGCGAGTTAGATTATATACACAAGTGTTGATACAATTAATAATGTAGATTAGGAGACGTTAGTTATATTTCTAACACTCTTACTGTAAGAGTCTTACGTAATGTATTTTAGATCATGTAATGTATATACGACAACAAATTTTAAAAACAAACAGTGAAAATGCGAAATCAAACGAATTGTCGATTATATCACTAATAATTGTAATGACTTAGTCCATAACGTACACTCAAACGCAGTACACCTATAAAATACTTTATTATCGATAGTAAAGTTACAACTGTATTTAAAGCAATACCTTAATACACTTTACGTGTAAATAAATATCATAACAGAAGCAACAAATGTCCGAGAGCGTATAAAATTAGCACGGTTCGTAACCTTACTTTTCATGTAGCCGTAAAACGATAACCGATTTTAAGCCTTTCGGCGAAAAATGGCTAAAAGTTTATACAGTAAATGTTAAATGCAAACTTGGTACGATCTCCTGTTCTTTTGCTACAGAATAGCAGTGCAGCGAGAAACTTACACTAAAATTGTCATTTTTGTAGCTTAAATAGTACAATAAACAATCGTCAGTACTTATATATAATAACTACGCATTTTAAAGATCATGATTATAATACAAAAATTCTATATCGAGTTTAAAATCGGCAGACGTTCCTCACCGAAAGAGCAATAATCGTCACATCAAGTATTAAATACGGTAACTTGCCTCCGTTTTTAAATACTTACATATATATAATATGTATCATACATCTAACATCCTACCCGTCTCCACCCGCGCAAAATGACTGTGAGAATCAAAGATTAATAATTGCCTATTTACAGTATGCGACTTCCTTCTTGTATGTTCTTACATCCATTAGAGAATTTCAGAATTAGCATTTAATAGCTTCTAGTTTGGCAAGTTTTTAAAATAGCGCGCCGGCAAGCTACTCAAACGTTTAAATAAGTTTTTGAACAAAGTTCGCGTAACTTACAGTTTACAGGGCTAATAATATTTATATTTTTACGTAAGCTGTATACGTAGGAAATAGGGTTTACAGTTTATATACTTAGATTGAGGAAAAGTAATGGAATTCGTAATACGAGTTAAACGTTAACTCAATGTATTAACGTTCATTGTAATATCGTTTTATATTTAGCTTAGTCTTTAGCTCGTAGTAACTGTGTACATACATATAAACCTGTTAATGGTTACACGACTTACAATTAGCCTATTGTATTTGAGAGAGCGGTACGCCAATATAATTGTGTCAACGGAACAAAATTCAATAAAATTTAATTTAGGTAGGAGGAAACGCAACGTAAATGAAGCTGCTATCTTCGCCGAAATAGATCCTTTCTTTGGATAATTTAAGATCTTCCTTTTTTCTTTAATTTTATCCATAACCTGAACTTCCGACAAAGTGTAAAGGGTATGACACTTACAACATTTGTAATGAAGTAAATGCTCAACACGAAATAAAAATGTATGTAAATGTAAAGTTGAGTTAAAACAAAGTACCTATGGTGATGTAATTGATAGTATTATCAGCTATGATGTGTAATATATTGGTATTCAAATATACTGATAGTGAATAAGTGAAGAAATGTTTGTGTATGATATAAGTGCTATCTGACCAAATATGTAAAGTGGTTAGTGTTAATTTTTCGCACATAATTAGTGTTATCCCATTGTCAGGACAACTGTGTGAACGAGATCGTAAACCCTATAAGAACCTTTAGCTAGTTGTTCTTATTCGGCTTGTGTAAATACCCACGAACTTTGGTTTCTTCGCCGTCCTTGTTGATTTGAACTTCGGTGTAGCGTTCACCCTTGGTACTGACAACCTGTCCCTCGCGGTATCGAACCATTTTCTTTGGTTCCTAGGGAGCAGATAAAAAATGGATACATGGATTAGAAAAAAGCCGCTGGAAACAGTACTGCAGCTGAGGATAAATGGAATATTTGCTTATCCAAATCGTTTTAAGGGACGGGGCAACACAATAATTTTCCACCTTCCATGACGTGGAAGATTGTAGGAATGTAGTATATTGCAAAACGTATTGTTTTAACGTAAATACTTACAGCTTTTGGCAAAAGCGGTTTGTACTCCCTTGAATCTTCAGCCTTATCAATGAAACCATACCGAGCAAAAATTCTGTCCTTGAGAGTTTTTTCATCCACATCTTGTGACTTCTGCTTAACCATTAAAAAAGGTAATGAATTTAGTTTCATTTTAACCAATTTATAATAATACTGCCAATAAGATGAAATTTTACATTAGTGCGGTGACGATTAGTCAATTGAATGGGTGACTTGATTTCTCCAGTTTCCAACTGAACTAACACCATTTGAACGGCCTTTTCTAAATCAGCCGTTCGCAAGAGCGACAAAATTCTGTGCATCAATTTTCTGAAGTGTTGGAAACATTTCGATCAATGTTTGCGCTTTTCCATCATGCTGATCTTCGTACAACTGCACAAGTATAATACAAATCATAATGTCACAGTAAGACCATATATCTCAATTATGTTGTTTTTTGCGTAATCATCTATCCCCATGCAGCGACAGAGCACTTTCAAACGTTAATTACCTTACAATAGTCTATCAACTCATTAAAAGTGTGCTATTCAGTTACATGCACAAACAACACATTTTCGTACCTGAAGTCGTTGCATTAAATCAGTTGCGTCACATTCAGATTCGCTGTTGTCAGAGACTCTAGGGGTGCGAGATCGAGAGTTTTTCCTGCCACCTCCATTGTTGACGCCGCCATTACCTTGTCCATTGCAACTTCCACCACCACTTGACAATCCACTATCAGTTGATGATTCCGAATTTCTTTTGGATCTGGGCTCTCTTGGCTTATCTTTGCCTATTTCCTCCAGAAGTGAATCGAAAACAAATGCCTCTTTCTTAGCCGCTAGCCCTGCGTAACAAATACAATTTTTCACAGAGTTTGTAAATGAATTGCCCGTTTGGTAATCAAGTAATGTATACCTTGAAAGGAAGAGATAATTTAATTTTGTACTAATTTTTTTTTTAGCCCGGTGAACAAATCAAAAGTCATATATTTGATTCAGGTACAAAGTTGAAAGCCCTAATGAATGTGCCGTCGTTGGAAAAGTGTATCGAGGTGAAGTAATGACGACTGGTCATATTCAAAAAGAATGATATGGATGACGTATTTTTTTTTTAAATTCGCTGTTCGAAGTCATCATCCATAATCTCATTATTATCATCTGTCACACAATGACACGAGTTACTTTCTCCAACGACTTAACTAATGGAGAAGAATAATGATGGATGGAAAACAGCAAATATTCCAAGGAAGTACGAAATTTCATTAATATCCGTCATAGCATTTACATGATGTCATCGATGCTTCTCGATTGGTACATTATTCAAGGGGTTTAACTTTGGTTTGCCCTGGGTATACTATATGGGACACTAACCGTAAGTTTTAACCACTTTCGGATATGTTGGTCAGGGCCAGGTACACGAAATGTCAAGCTGTTCATAAGCCTAAACATCTATTCACTCACGCACGAGTCAGTTTTTCATCAGCTTTAGCTGTGTATTTGTGGAAGTGACCATCCCAAAATGCACGGTGATATTGTACTATTTAATATTAAATCTACCAAGGTTGAATCTCACCCTTACATATGTCTATCAATACTACTCGTCATGTAATTACCTTTCTTTTCAGCATTGAAACGGCGGAGGCTCTCCACCAATTCAAAAATCCACTCTGTCACTACTGCGTGCGGAATTTTTTCAAACTCGGGAAAGTAAGCCGACAGCATCTCACAAAATTCCTCCACGTCAAACAAGCCATCCAAACTTCCAGTTTCCGTAGCCAAGTTTTCCAGTACCGTAACAACGTAGTTCAACACAATTTCATCCAGTGCGCTACAAAGGAACAACACCTTGTTATTTAAATTTAAGATATATATTATCAGTAGCTAGCCTTATGGCGATAAAATTTCCTTTTCCATGTTAATGGTGACACACTCTGCTACTTGATGCAATGAATTTATTGGCGTTTAATCAAATCTCAAATGGACAGTCGTACAAGAAAATGCAAGCGCCAGCGTGCGATTCGCAAATTGCATCACTCCCCATGCTTGAATTTTTCGCATTTCTAAATTATTTCTCCTCTGACTAATTAACCTCTGACTATGCTTGTTTTGCTTTCTTTGACCGCAACTGAAGAATTATGCAAATGTGGGCAAACTGAAAACTACCTACGTGAACCACGTACTAATTTTGGCAGCGACCAAAAATAGAATAGAAAATGACTATTTACATGGCAAAATGTGTATGTTTCAGCCATAGACCCTACTACTAGTAAGCAAGTTAGCAACTTGATTCTTGGCTACGTTGAGATGTTTTTAAATAAAATGATTACCTGAGATATGATGACTGAATATGTTGATTGATAAAGACAATCATTGAGGAAGTAACGAACTTGTCAGTCTCCGAATTCGCCTGAGCATCCATTTTGGCGTCGTAATCTACGTTGACACAGTGCAGCTTTAAGATGAACTAACCTCTCTAGAGTGAAAGGGACTACTCAACTGGGGAGAAGGTGCAATATTATGTATATATTTGGCAAGGCAACTTGTCGATCGCTTTCGTTTCAACTCCTCAAAGATGTCCAACTGACTACTTGCTTTCCCAAAAGAGAACTGAACAGTATTTTCAAGCGAAATTTCAGGCAGACAATTTCGTGATGCTCATTGGTTGTTTTTCACAGAGAAGTGCAGGTGTCCAATTTTTCTTAGAAATATATGGCTCTTGTCATCACCTCATTCTTTCTTAGAAGAGAAATGGTAACTTGATATTGGGTTGACAGTGAACAATGGAGTAATTTAATGTTCGTCTTAAATGTAGCTAATAGGGTATGTATGTAGGTAACCCAATTTCATTGTGAATTCAATATTCCAGACTCTGTAGATTGTTTGCAATATGAAACTCTTTTTATAATGGCAAGAAATATGACTCGTTGTTTTCCACGCCTGGTTGACAGCTTGCAAAGTCGTCGTCGTTGTCGTAAGAACCAGAAAATAAGGTTTATGATGACCTTGTCAGATGATGCATCACCGAAATGCTGAGTTTTGTTCGCTGATTGTTTTCCCCGTTCTTCCTTTTTAATGTATTAAAACGACATAGGTAATTTAGGAAATGCGATATTCTGGGCGACTATCGTCATTCTTCTGTCAGACCATCTGAATTCATGTGCAAAATTGCCTAGATATATCTTTATGTAAATAAAAGGCAGGATATTTGGAGCTGTGCTTTATGTCATGCTTCTTCTGATAATTGTTGTCGATATGCAAGCGAAGAAGTCATTACATTTAGCACGGATTCGTCGTTCATTTGGATTTAAGGTACACACAGTAATGTATTTTGCTGCAGACGTTGAGGATAATTTAATTGACCAAGTGCTAGAGACACTGTTATGGTCAAAGGGAATGATGGAAGAAAGGCGCTTCACTCATTGACGAGGATATGAGAGGGTTAAATATTACTAGCGTCAGTTGCTTCTGATCTTCGGATCCAGCAACGAGATTGCATCCAAGTGCGTATCCACATTTAGAATGCATTTTCAGTCTAGTTAGTATAGCCCAGAGAGTCGACAGGGTTATATCCTTCAAGTAAGTTGAATGCGTTGATTTAGTTGCCGTTGTAGCAATGGGGTGGAGATTTTGCAAGTAGGTGGAATGCGTTGCTACTGAATATGGACAATGAGACTGCCTAAAATAGATACAAACGTATAAAACAAACTAATTAGTACATGAATATTGTAAATATTGTAGACGTTGCAAAAATGGGTAATCATACTTATTCAAATCAACTGCTTCAAACTGCGTCAAATAAAACCAAAACTAATTACATCATTTGTCCCTTTTTATGTCAAAAACAAAAAAAACTTTGTAAATATAAACAATTTTGCAGATCATCGATTCCCTATAAATCGGGGTGTTAGTCAGTCAGTACAGCAGTAAAATAATATTACTTTGAAAAGATACATAAACTAACTACCTACTAGCTTCAGTGTAACTGTCTGGGATGTCTAGTGACCTAGTAACTAATGTTGCGTGCGTTTGAAACTTTAAAGGGGCACTACAATAGTAAATAGGTGCTTTGGTATTCAATGTATTATGTACCTATACACTTTCTCGATTTCAATATTATTTCCCACTGCCAAAATAGTAAACAGTCCGTCACACTAATCACAGATCTCTTTAACTACGTATAATTTTTACTTTTCAATGGGGTATATAAGTCGTGTAGGAGTTATATATATAACCGAGCCATTACAATTCCTTCATTGTGACACAAGAATTTCATTCAATTGCAGCTTGTTCTTTACGATCATATTTTGCATCGACGTTCCTATCATTTCGCCATTTATTCTCCAGCCTATCTACCCACCCGTTTGGCTTAGGTATGTATTAATATTATTATTATTATTAGTGCTAGCTGTTTTATTGCCACTGCTACACATTAAAATGTATTAACTTTTATGACTGCAACCACTGCAACTCACGATTGCTGATAAGACGAAACATGAAGAGCAGACGAGATTTAACTACGCTGATGATGTCTTGGTGTTGTTGTTTTTGTACTTAAATTTCAAACCACAACAACAAAAGTGGTTTATATTTTTGTCTTCACTTAAAAGAGATAAGCGCTGCTGCTTGCTACTGCTGCAGGCATACAGAGAGTGAAGAGTGCTTAAGATAATTGTAGCGATAATGGAAAGAGTAGATATACGTGTGCAAGCTTCACAATAACTACCAGCCTTCCTGCTCTCTTTAATGCTTGGTGTACAAGTAAAAGGGATTTGTGAAAGTTATTTTTTTGTCTAACACTTCCAGAGCCCAAAACAATCCAGTCTCCAGTGTCTTTTCTTTTATGGATTCTTTTTTTGGAATGATGGTTCGTGTATTCTTCTCTCTCTCTCTCTGCTCTGTTTTCCTCCTTGCTACTGCTGCACCAATTCCTCCAAACAAACAGCTACTCTCCCTATTCCCTACGTTACGTGGGTTCACTGGTGTGCTTTTTATTTTTCACTTTTGTACTCTTTTCCATGTATGTACACATAATAATGAGTATACTTGTAGTATTCCGCTTGGTAGGAGAGATTAGACTGGACTCGAATATCGGATTCTCTATGGAAAAAAATTCAGTTCCGTTCGGTGCATTTTGCCAAAGTAACCTTTAGGCACGGGAATGGGATGCACATGTAATGTAATTTGGGATGTTATTATGAGAGTAAACGTAATCATACGAGTTCGTATGACAAGAAAAATGGTTCAAGAAGAAGGATTCAAAAGCGGATGGCAGGAGGAGTAGTAGTTGTAGTGGGAGTTGGTGGTGGAAGTGGAATGGCAGAGCAATAATATTAATCCATTAAAGCACTTTCTTTTCACTTACCGTCTTTTTATCAATGCGTCTTTATTGTTACTGATGTGATGTTGCTCCTGATGAAGTGTAGTGTAGCAGAGCTGTGTCCTGCCACTACTGCCAATAAAATCCACTCTACCACTACCAAACGTCAATTCAACCGCAACGCCAACGATTCAACCTTTCCGACTGTTTGGAGGGCACAAACAAGGAAAGGAAGAGGACATAAGGCATAATTTCATGACAACATTTTGTTCATAGCAAACACGCATCCTTACCGTAGAGACGTAGGCGAATACATATGAAGGTATTATTAAACATATGTAGGAAATGGCAAGAAGCAGCTGAAAGTGGAGAAATGTATACACGCGCTTTCAGAACTGTAAGATGTATTATGTCCAATTTCATTGTTTTCTGCTGTCTCTTATAGCCGTCGTAGATAATACCATAATAGTTATCACTTGAATATACATATCACGGAATTCGATGTTGTTGTGAATGATCTGAATCAACTCTAGGAAGATAGTACCATGGCCATGAGAAAGGAGAACTATACGATCATCGCAAAAAACAGCAACACTACCGAGAAAACTGGCTTCGAATTGCGCCTGCTGGTAGGAGTCTAACCGTGTTTACACTTCAATTCTCAAGACGAATGAGCTTGAATCCAGCGGAACTCCTAACGGAAATATAGGCGTATGCTCAAGTAGTGGCCCATGGTAGTACTTTTTAAATGTAGAAAATTACATCCCATCTACCGTGACAACGATGCTGGAAAAAAGGAAATATTTTTTTAAATACCGTATTCTCGATTGTTATAGCTTCCCTCCAATTAATAACCTCTCCCTTATTTCGGCCTCCTCTGAAGGTGTCTTTAAATAAATTTTTAATTATAACCCCCACTGAAATTGCATATAGTTACTACTCAACAAATGGCACACATGACAAAATGAAGACATTTCGAGATAAAATGGATTTTATTTAATTTAATACCATGGAACGCGCATTTGGAGGACGTATAAACAAACGATCTGGTCACTTATGTTTACAATAGAATAAAAAAGATTAAATTTTATTCAGGAAAATTTGAAAAAATATTTTAATAAAAGTTGTCGTAATCAAAGTCGGATATTTTAAGTTTCAGATTGTAGATTGTCGTCTTATTATAACCCTTCTCAATCAAACGCCCCTCCAAAAATCGGATTTTCAATTTAAAGTGAGGGCTACAATTGGCTAGAATACGGTATGTGCTTTGACGTAAAAATGTTTTGAAGTAAAATTTGAGAGTATTTGAGAGATTATGCATCACAATCACGAATCCATGTATTATGCCTGCAAGTACGTTGGGAAAAGTGAAAGTAACGAGCGTAATTTTGTATGTTTACATTTTCGTCACCGTTGACCGTGCTTGAATGCCCAGAAATACTGACAGTCTAAAGCAAACTTTATGCTGAAGTTCGTTTTTTGATATTTTAAAATGTAGCAAAGTCATGCTGACTGAGCAACTTTTTAACATTGGGTAAATACAAACCCAATGTTGTATTTTTTGTTTTTGTATTTACCCCATGTTAAAAAGTTCCTGAGTCAGCATGACTTTGCTTCATTTTATGTAAAGTATCAAAAAACGAGCTTCAGTACAAAGTATGGTTTCTCCCCACAGTAATCAATGATTTCGATCGTTTTATAAATACCTATCCGTTGCATAGATTAAAGACAACCAAGTGTCATCTGTCACACGTCGTTAGAAAAACAATAAAATATGCTCCTCACAAATAATTTAAAAAACTCACAATTCAGTGGTTTGTAGTACTCAAAGCATATTGGGGATTATAGATGTGGTCATACCGGGAAAACATCCGCCCATTGTATTCCACACATTTTATTAAGTCTTCTAACGTAAATTTTGTACGATTCTATTTAGCATTCCAATCTTGAACCGTCCTAGTCGGCGATCAATAAACTCGCTTTTTGTAAATTACCGACAGTAGAATATTATGAGATACACAACTTGTTGGTTGGGAATTACGTTCCAATGAGGCTAAATATTTTGTGTTCTATCATCATGACCTCGCCAGAGCATTCCTAGATCGTAACTCATGTCGTTGCTTTTAATGCTTTCACATACTCATCTAAACTTCTGTAGATGTTGGTGTTGGTGAAGACTTGTGCTGTACAGTATTTTTAGATTAATGGATATAATGTAGTTATGCGAAATTGTCAAACATTTTGATCCATTTTGATCGTTTAGATATGATTATTATCTAGGCCATTTCAATCTAAATGTGTTTACATTTATGGGAGTTTGGCATTGGATGAGTAGACGAACAAATATTTTTTTCTGGTCAAAAGTGTATGCACGGTTTTTAGAGTGATAAGCTTTCATTTAAATAACTATCTTTGTCAGCTCTTTTGGTGTTTCTGCAGACATGGCAACTCTTGATTCAACTTTTCACCTTTTCACCAACTTATGTTTTCACCATTAGTTGCACGTGCAACAAGCTTTACGAGTTTTTCGAAATTTTTTAAAGACAATACAAGATATTTTGCCAGATCGACATTTACTTTACATCTTACATTATCAATATTGCTCTCAACTCTGAACTGCATGCCAGCCATGCATGGTAATCTTAGTATATGTTTTCTTACAAACTTATTAATATCCTTGACAAAAGCGTTTAGGCAAGGGACAATTTAAGGAGTTCGATTTTCACAAGCTTATTCAATTGCTAAAATAGTGTTACCTTGGTGGTTTGGGAGTCAGTCATAAATGATTAATGTATCAAGATTTTCCGTGTTTAGTTTATTTCTGTTTAGGGGCATTCGATCAAATCGAATGTTTGAGTGTATATCATAGGCAATTATGCAAATCACTGAATCTTGAAAAGTATGCAGGATATATGATATTATGCTAACTTGCGCTACCTAATTTCCGTTACAAGAATTCAGTTTTCTTAAACCAAACCTATGACAGGATTGTCATTACATTCACATTTGTTTAAGTTATTCAGTTCTGCGTTTATCATTTGACATGATGATTGACATTATTTTGGAAGGGGTTGAAATCGAATAATTTATCGATCTACGAAAACATCAAGATTTATGTTGTATCTATCGTAACTTCTGTACACAAAAACAGATGGGTTAGTTTTACTGTTATGGTCCGTTTAAAAGTACACGGTAGACATGTCTCGGATTACTTAAACTGAAGGAAACAGGAATCTTCAATATCCGAAGAAGAATATGTTAACACGGTTCACGGGTCGAAAGAGAAAATACACAAAAGTATAAATTTTCGAAGTGAAAAAGGCTTTACGCAAACACCATGCAAAAATACAATTTCGAGGAATATGAGAAAAATTTTAAATCGTATATGTATTTAATTTGCACAAATAATCAAAATACACTCTGTAAACTTGCTATAAGTACACCTTTTCCTTTTTAGTTTTACTAGTGTAGCT
>JAHZNE010000418.1:0-65929 GCA_027744055.1 Callyntrura sp. NNG-2020
GTTCGTGTATATATATGCATCTTAGGACTGACGTCACAGAACATCTGTTTTTCAGAAACGATTGTTTACAAAATTTATCAAGCAAGTGGCCAGGGGTTGGACAAAACCTATATTTGTTTCTTCTACAGATCACTTATGCATTATTAGGCAAGTACAACAATGCAGTTTCTGTCCCAACATTACGATGTAGACAATATTTTCTCAACAGTTTTTTTCTGGTAGTAAATGTGTGTATAAGATGAAGCATATAGACATTGCTGGCATTCACGAGGGCGTTTATTTCGACAGTGAACACACTCTTGTTGATTTTAAATTCAATGATTCTTAATTACCTTTCTGTTTCAGGTTGGCGATCAAATTCTTCGTGTAAATGGATATCCCGTGTCTGCCGCTGTTCATCATGAATGTTTGTCTTTGATGAGGACTCGGACAACCCTCCACCTGAAAGTTCGAAGTAAGTGCAGAAAAAAACATTTTTCCACCCTTATGTCACTCCTTGTACCATCTGTTGCACTTTACCCTCTAAAATATATTTTACTTTCGTACTTTCAAAACATATGCGCATGCTTTAAAAGATATTGTAATGGTGTAATTTTTGTAAGATAATTTGCGGCTTTTATTCTTCTCTTTCGTTACTGCGGAAAATGTAATACAAATTAAATATATATATACACACACACGGGCGGATAGGTAAATGTGCAAATAAATTCATGATATGAATTTCGTTAATGCTTTCTCATAGCATATAAAACATTGTTTGAAACTTAGAAAATGTAATACGAATTAAATATATATATACACACACACGGGCGGATAGGTAAATGTGCAAATAAATTCATGATATGAATTTCGTTAATGCTTTCTCATAGCATATAAAACATTGTTTGAAACTTTCTGCGTGACATCTCGTATACGCGTTGTTTATCTTGCGCATCAACAATGGTACGAGATGTCATGTGTTGACTCTCTATGCAGTTTTTATCATTCAATTGTTGCTCTGCTCTACACACAAGTTGTGTTGTGGTATAAGTACCTTGAGTTTTAAATGGTTTTCATTCACCCGAATCCCAAACAATTTACATCTTGTGAATCTTGCGAATTAAAAAGAAACATGCTTTTAGTCATGTCATCCAAATCCTCATATCTTATCTAGAACGAAAACTTAAAACGTTCCGTCTCTTTCGCATATGCACACATGCTTACTACCTGGGGAAGATGATAATGTTTTTTGAAAGAAAAGAAGGAATTTGCATAGGGATCGCATCCATTTTCGCTGATCTCATTATGTCACTCAAGTTAACGTTATCTAACCTAGACATGGGAGGACTTTTTTCTTCAAAGAAAACAGCAATATGAATGGTAACAGCGTAATATAATAATAATTGTACGAGAGAAATAAACTACATGCTCAACTCTGTCTACTTAGTTTCTACAATCGTATTATTATTTTTTTTCATTGTGATTACACACACACCAACTACACGCTTTGTACACGATGAAGTACATGAGATGCACATTTGCAGATGATTTTGTTCCGAAGAAAGCACTTCTTGTTCATAGTAAAATGCGTTCTTGTACTCTGTAATTCCCTAATTCTAATCAGGTATAATGTCGTGTGAGGAGGACCGCAGCACGAGTTCCCGTCTTACACAATGTATCTGTGATGGCTACTAAGAAAATGCCGCTACTTCAAAACGGATTCTCAGAGGAAAATCTCTAGCAGGCTCAAAAATCGACAAGAATGAAGAAGCAACAAGAGGCTTTATTTTTTCAAACACATTTCCGTGAAATAAAGATTGCTTTGTAGGATGTGTTGAAAATTAATTCTGTACGAATTCAAATACGTACAGTCATACATGTCTTTGCTGATCCGTCGAGTTGATCTTCTTGTACCTGAATAACCCTCTCTTAGCCATCTGCAGATTGATATGCGCAAATTGCACATGTGAACAAAACTCATTTCTAACCGCGATCCCATTCTTACATCCGTCCGCTTTTGCTGTCATAAATTTCTGCGATAGTGTCAATGCCAAAGTGGTGTACAGAATGACGTACTGTGTACGCATATGGGAGAATAGTATCAGGTGCGTTTTATGAATTGAAATTTAGGTGTATACGCGCATTATAAATTGTTCTTTTGTCGTCGGTCGTTAACTACACGGCACTTTCATGTAGTATTCCTGCATTGTTACATGTTCCTACTATTTGCATAACAATAATTTGAATGTCTTCTGTTATTGTTACTGTCAACTGTTGCCGAATAAAGAATAACTAACGACTTTCAGGGGCAACGTTATGCTTCATTTTTGTTTTTTCTTTGGTAGAGTATCACGTAACTGGGATACACAGGTTTACCTGTGTGGCGTGCGTACCAAAAAAACCTGATATTTAAATTATGCCACCGAAGATGAACATGTTATTATGCTGTCAATTTATTTTTATTATTATCCAACCAGTCATCATTCATAAAGTTTGTGAATTTCCACAGCCATTTCCTTTCGTATTTTACTTGGATCAAAGATTTGCTACTAAATTTAAACTTTCGTACATACACCGACATTCGACATTGTCACAGCAGTATGTGGAAACCCTACATTAAATGCCGCAGCGTTCTTGTACAATTTGCTATTTTCGATAGGGTACCAAGAGTGTATATGTATACACAGAAGACCTTGTGTGTGTCCTTTTAATTTTGATGAGCCTGTTAAACGAATTTAACTACCTATTTTTGCTGCTGAAAGAGAATTACTGTTCGGTAATAGGGTTGAGTCGTGCGTGCATGTCATTTTAATTCGTCGTCTGATTTCTTCCATATTGAAATACTCTTTCACTTTATTTCGTTGAATGTTGTATTAGTTATTATTAAAATGTTCACTCAACACCATCATCATTGTTTGTTATGCAATAACGCGAAAAAAAACTAAAATTGACAGTTTCAATATGATATGAGACTGTCTACAATCTCGGCTACAGAGCAATTGTCTGTACATTAACAAAGATCTCTTGTTTTAGGTGATGGAGACACGAATCAAAGGTAGAATAAGACAGCCCTGTCATGTTTGCACGCTGACTTTTTGGTTGTACAGGGTCTATGTCATTGGATGTACACTGTAGATCGGATTGAGTTGATTCAACATCATCATCGTCATCACGATGCGACACGTCCTTTAACCAATTTGTATTCTATGTATTGCATTATTTTGCGACTGGTGATTTGATGGCAAAGCCAACTCAACTATTCATATTTCTCTAATTGAATGAAATGTTCTGGTGCCAATTGAAAAGGACCAGCTTTTAACAACACGACGCTTATTTATAACTCAAGAATTTGTTTTTACGCATTTCATACGCCACGAACGAGCAATGGAGCAATCACACCAAGCATATATTATTATTATGTATTAGTAGTTGTAAAAATAGTATATTTTAAAACAAATGTATGCATACATGTATTAAAATTATTAACTACTTTGTAGTATTTTGTGTGATTTGTTTTTAGTGATGCAGGTACGCTGGTGTACCAAAAAAATCAAGAAAATATTGCAAGATTTGAAAACAGCGCTAGATATACACCATTATTACCTATACTCTTGTATAAGTAATACCATACGGCACCACTAGCAATTATATGCTTGTCTTGCAAACGAGCACGTTGTTGTAAGCTTTGTGAATTTTTTTTACATTTGCGCTCTGCAACAATAAAAAGATGCTTTGCAAATTTGTATTAATAAGTTTGTACAGCTTGAGCTTAAAACTTTCATGCACATAAAAACTGCAAAAATAAAAATCTTATCATCTCGTGAATTCTAGAACAGATGGTGAAAATATGATGATGATCCTCATTTTAATCTAGGACATGATAGTAATCATGATTCATTGAAGATAACGAAATGAATTGCTAAATACAATCAGCTACGAAAATAGTATGCTTGGGAGCGCGTTACGCATTTTAAAAAATTGTTTTTGTGGCTTCGTTAGTTGCTGTTGGCTTGTGTAGAAATGAAAACTAGCCGTAATTGCAATGTTCTATCGTCAGTCGTAATCATAAATATCATCTCGAATTATAAATGCACAACCCATTTATTTTTTGTTTTGTTGATGGTCCGTGTGTTTGTTTTGTGCACTACCTGTAGTACATGACGTTTTGAGTTTTGATTTGACAGTTTTTAGTAACCACAGAACAGGGTTGCAGAAACACACATATACCAAGTTGAACTGTACGTGTGTGTATTTGGTTCATAATTATCTAAAGTTAAGACTGCACTGGTATCTCATTCTGATATTATTGTATGTATCGTTCCTGGATACAAATCTGTGCTTCGCGTAAACTACAATGCTTCACAGAATTTGTTAGAGCAAACACGTACGTTTGATATGCTGAAACAGTTTTAAATTTGTTTCTACTTTTACTAAGTTTAGATTTAATAATTTAAGATGCGGTATCGTTGCGCTGCTCGGCAACAGAAGTCGTGAAAATGAAATCGGGCATGTACGTTATCGATCATTAGCCAACCATCTCTCCCCAAATTGGCCACTTTGATGTATTGCGATGATTTCAGCAGAAAAGTTAAGACTGCACTGGTATCTCATTCTGATATTATTGTATGTATCGTTCCTGGATACAAATCTGTGCTTCGCGTAAACTACAATGCTTCACAGATTTTGTTAGAGCAAACACATACGTTTGATATGCTGAAACAGTTTTAAATTTGTTTCTACTTTTACTGAGTTTAGATTTAATAATTTAAATGCGGTATCGTTGCGCTGCTGGGCAACAGAAGTCGTGAAAATGAAATCTGGCATGTACGTTATCGATCATTAGCCAACCATCTCTCCCCAAATTGGCCACTTTGATGTATTGCGATGATTTCAGCAGAAAGAGTAGGGAGTTGCTAAATTTTTAATGAACCACTACTGTCACAGTCGTGGAACTCCTCGGAATTTATGATCATCCATTTGTTTCAATATATTTTTTTAAATGTAACATAAGCAACCATGTGCATCGATCGATCGTAGCACTTAATGGGTTGCGGACAATACTACCTTAATAATAACTAAATTTGCCACATTTTTTGTTGTAAAAACAAGGTTTAGAAATGGCAAATGTGATCCCAGAACAAATGCTGGGAGTTGAATAAATTCCTTTCTCAACTGTTAACACACTGAAGCGTGCAAAAAATATTGGAGAAAAAGAACGGTTTTTTGGTTTGTGCTTTTTAATAGTTTCATAATCATCGTCATCCTTCACTTTAGAAAACGAGCTTTTCAAGATCCTTTGAATATTACTGAGAAAAAATGGAAACGGTTACACGGATGGTTGAGAATGGCGAACACACAATGAATGCATTTTTATATTATTAAATGTATAGAATGAAAATGCACGCAGATTATGCGGGCAGAGAGAACGTGCATTTTGGCTTCTCGGGTTTCTGATTAACTACACAAACTGATTCTATGACGGCCGACTGTTTTGATCTTGATCATGTCATGTGATGATTTATATATAATTTTTATTGAAAAACCAGATTCAGAGCTAGTCGTGTCGGTGCACGTCCCCTTTTAATACACCTCCTGTTTACCTTACGAATGGCATATAATAGTTAAGGAACCCGTTTAAAATCTATTTTTAGCGGATTAACCGCAGCAAAAATCGCTGCCAGCATTGATAATTCATAAATTATGGGCACTGGGAGAAGTAGTAGACATATGACGCATGACGGTACCAAATATTGCAGGGTGCACACAAAAAAATATACAGCTACTTTCCGGTTCGATGCATTCACGCGCTTGCATTCGTACCTAGTAGACGCTTTTATTACAAGTCTTGTATGGCAAAACACATTTTAATAATACAAAAGTGGGTTGGAGTACAAGAGAGTGTTGTTAGTCACATAGAAATAGCACAGTAACTTTCCACACATCTTAGGATAATTAATATTTAAACTGTCATTATACGAGTCTACTAAACCTTGAACGTGGTTGCAAAATATTTTTCCTTCCTCATGAAGCTTTTTCTGCCGCTTTTAAAAAACGTAGTGAATAAATTGAATTCTCATATTATTATGGTTTCTTGAGTACCCGTAATTTCTGTGCCCTTGTTTTTGTGAGCAGAGATGGAATCAGCAAATCGGGGAGATATGATTGATCACCCATTTAATATTCAAGTATGTTGGCAGACGCTTGCTAATTGCTTTTCCGTTGGATTTATCAACCATTAAATTGTACTTTTTACTACTGCACATTTTTCGTTACTGATGACTGAGATTAGCACAAGAAAACAAATTATTTCATGCGTCAGTGGTTACGAACGAAAACATTAAATACCATCAAATCACAGTTACATACAGTTAGCATGATGCAGCTATACTCACAGTATCAGAATAATTTGATGAAGACGAAATGTTAAAATCGGAGCTCTAAAACTTGTCATTTGTGAGGATTTTGGTGTGTGTATTCACGTAAATGTTGCTAACTCACATCATATGAAGTAATTATGATTACGATACTGAGCGTCTCGAAGTAATCGTAATCGTGTCCAACAATGTAAGTCGTAGTCGAACATATTACGAAGTTCATTCCGTTTAGTAAATCACTAGCATGTCACGTATATGGTTCACTGAAACCGCTATGGCATTTTAAAAAGTAATAAAAAGACCCTGTATTATTAAGAGCAAACCTATTTCTTAAACGTCGTATTCGCTATGAACTTTGAAGACCATATAATACAAGACACCAACTGTTTTTTTTCAACTTGTTACCGATTTGCAACAGTGGTAATAACAGTTTCTGTTCCAACTAAAAAACACAACATATGTAATAATATTCAGTCTTCGCAAACTCACACCCTCTAACTTTTTATACATTTCATTAGTAAACTTTAAAAAATATAAAAAAAACAAAAGGGGCCAACATACTTTTAGATATGATAGTAACAGTAAGAATAATAAAGATAGTAGTAAATTTCGTACGTCATCATTATCACTTGTCATGTCATTCAGACTCGGGTTCACCGCCTCCTCGTGAATATATTTGGAATTTTCGATATGGAAACCAAAGGCAGAAAATATAAAACAGCTCGTGTAGAACATGTAGGTTACGTACTTCGTTTTAATTAGCCGTTTATTGAACAGTTCGCCGGTTGGGACGAAAATGACAGATGTGTTTGCATACGTGACATCAACGTAGTGCGAAGCCAATAATCCATTACAACACAGCATTACGGTTGTTTTACGATCCCAGCGTGCGTCCAGCATCAACGGCGGCGTTGTTGGTGGACCATTAAATACGCACTGAATTTGGGATGAAAATCTCACGAAGGGAATGCTGATGACTGTGTCTCTATGATCATAGAGAAATGGTACTGTGTGCGATCAATATCGCAATACTGAAAGTGAATTTTTTCAACTTGTAGTTCATAAAATGATGAAGAGAATTACCGATATGCTGCGGTAAAATTGCAGTACTTTGATGATAGTAAAAGGAGTTGGATTTACGGCTACGAAGCAGTGTGATGTGATCTTGGCGTTTTATCATTTTACGAAATACTTTTTGTCGTAGGAAATCTTCCACTTTTCTCACTCGAAGTGTTGCCACGGTTCCTGCAATTGTAGCTTCTGTTTTTATTCAAGAATGAAAAGGCATTTAAAATTTTTCAAGGAGATGCTTCTTACAAATTATTGACATGATTACTAGACGCAAAGATTATAAGCGAAAAATTACCACCATTACTATTGCGTACTAGTAACACGCATCAACAAATTTCACATAAGTTTGAAAACACTGTCATTTGCGTGCACGGTGTACTACTCTCAATCCCTACCGAGAGAACTACGGTACTTTGTGTTATTGTCTGTTATGAAAATTGTACACAGATTTTGCGTTCAAAATACTGAAACATATGACAATAAGAGCAAGGAGCAATTTTGCTGCTGTAATTAGGTGTTTCCTTCCTTCTTCTACACAAATTGCAAATATATATATTACAGCGCCAGATGCGATGCGAGTGTCTTTAGTATTTACAAGTATGCATAATTTCCTTTTGCAATACAACGCGATCTTCGTCACTATTTCGCATATTTACTGTTTGAATTTACAACAGTATCAGTAAATTGACAAAAACGTGGTAGGGTCACAGTTGCTTTCAAAATCTGATGTATTCATTCGGTAACTTTTTCGCTAATAAAATAAGTTGTCTAATGTAAAAGGCATTTGTCGTGAGGTGGATTTCTTCTTGTTGGCATTCCCGTAGTTTTTGTTATTGTACAATATTGTTATTATTTTTGCTATGAAATTAATAATCCTGACTGCCGAAACAATAAATATCTGGGTTAGAAAAGTATGAGAACAATAAATGATACAATGAAGTGGGTGATGACGCAGAGATGAGCAAAAATGAAATATTAATGCAACTGTATTTCGCATTACAGAATACAGTAGGTACGAATATGAACACAAAGACAGACTTTTAGCGAAAGCACTAGGCAGCAACGATGTGATATGACATGAACATGACTCATGCAATGATACGAGTGAGCAAAGACGCAAACGTGGCAGTTGAGTTCATAACGTGTACCTATCTACTCATAAAATAATCTGTAATTGCAAAAGAGAGAAGGCGCCTATCTTCTAAATAGTTATTATGCGTTCTGCGACATGGGCGATGATACGCAGTCGTTTGGAAGACGGATACAGTTGATACGATACACCGTAACTTATTGAAATATTCCCCGAGGGTAAACTCATTTCGGAGTAAAGGAAAACCAGTGTTGTTAAATATTTAAAACAATCCGAAAATAATACCAATGAAAGATAAACAAGCACGGTGAACATAGGTAATGGAGGGGGACACTTCGATTGACATTGAATACATGTCCCGCCCGTCAGTGACAGAACAGGGACAGGATAAGTATTCACTATGTAATACACCCGAGTATAAAATGGTACCCGGATATAATTTGAGAATTTATGGTAGCAGGTTGCCGGTTGGGAATTTTTTTAAAATACAAATATGATATGTGTCTTCGAAACCCTTGGTCTTATTGTATCATTATATAGCAAATCCTTATCATCATCTACAACAGAAATGTGTCCTCTCCGTTTATTTTGACTAAATGTGTCGCGAGAGTAATCAACCAGTGGTTGTTGCATCTCCTTGTCTTTATTCTATATTCTTAGCTTGCATGTCATCTTCCCTCTCTTTTCGTCTCATCTTCCTGAGCGTTTATGGCGTTATTGCCGTTCCGTTTTATTTTAAAGAATGAAGAAAGTATGCTTCAGATTACATACATCTTGAGATTCAAATATTCTTCAATGCACCTATACACACACTTCTCTAGGGTTCTTTGAATAGGAACTGGGATCTAACGTCAGTATACAATTTGCATGAATTATCAATTATCTCATCCATCCAGATGGGCATGATGAATACAATTTTCTGTGGTACTGATGCACTTTGAAATGTCTGTCTCTTTCCTCATGTACACACACATCATCTCTCAGCACAACGTACCACTAATTTTTGCTGTGTGCTTCATCATTATCTACGTATGATCTGTCTATAAAATTGTAGAAGTGTAGTAACCAAACCACCAAGGAAAATAACTGAATATGAGTTGTAAAGATGATGTGATATCACGTCGTTGGATCCTACAGATTTTCAAGGCACAAATAAACAGAAAATACAAGCTATACTCGTAATAAGTAATTTACAACTTATTTTTATACAATAACTCGGAGTATCATGTTATTTTTGAAGGGTATTTTTGTGGTTCACAAGAAGAATCCCTAAATGCTATTGGTGCTATTAGTACTTCTCTGCCAGGCTCAAATGAAGGTAAAACCCAACCGCATGAAGAATATAAAAAACAAAAATTCGTGTTTTACTCGTACGCTTGCATCCATCCTCTTATTTACGTTCAGCTAGAGTGTGTGTATATATTTTGGTTATACGCCTTCCGGGTGTCAGGTCGAATTCACTATTTATCTTTAAGGATAAAGAGTTTAAAATTCTATATTCAGCATTCCAAAGCCTAGGTCCGTAACTCGGATGAGTTCGTAGATATGCATATGAAATCAACCCGGAGATGGTTATTGGGAAAGGGTCATTGTTAAAAGTTTCCCAAATTGGCTAAAATTTAGAATGCAGATATACATAAATACATATATTAGATAGGTTACTAAATCCGTCAAGTTTAAACAAGATTATTTGACTTCGGAGGATGGGGAACTATGTTGTTCTGGTTTTAATTTTAAGATAAGTGGGAACTGGCAGAACGTCGAATTTCAAAAAACTGGAGGAAACTTGGCTCTAAGTTTGTACACCGATAGTCCTTAAGGTGTTTAAATAAGTTTGCCTCGTTTCAACAAAACCGGTTACTACATGTGAGCTCCGACGGAGGTCAAGGTTCACATTCATCATCGCCTACGCATTATGGCGTATCTCTGAGGCGATTGGTTCTATGTCGATGGAGTTTTCCAGATTCGACTTGTAAAACGCATGTCATTATATGAATAGATATATAATATATCCAATATATATCCAAAACCAATATTTGAAACTTAATTGTGATATCAAATTCACTTCAAGTAATTCGTAGCTAAAAAATGTCAAATTTTAGCTAGTTGAGCGTACCTTTAAATTTTAAAAGTTTTTATTTGCTTCTCAATGTGCTCTCATACTATCCGTCTGTTTTTGCTACGACAAAAACTTTTAATTCAAGATTTTTTTCATGCGTCGTTTCGAAAATCCTTGCAGGTACGCAAGTGTTTTTTTTATATAAAAGTACATGTGCATCAGTATTGAACAGTTGTTGCATGGTTGGCAAAGGTAATAGTAATATGGGCAATGCAGGTATTCCCGTCCCACTGTCTATTAACTAGGCAATAAGATTACATGTAATAAATATCGCGCTGCAAAAAGTGCATTTCTCTATTTTACTCTTGTCAGACGTAGATTTCGGAGATGAATAATACTATTTTTGAGTTCTGCGTATATATTTTGTGCGAGTAGAATATCAAAGGAGAGTAAGACTTGTGTATCCACATTTGTGTAACGTTGCAAAAACATACCAGTCTTCCTTTAGTTATTATTGCGTTACGCATTCTTAATCTCAAAACAAAAGGCAGTTAGGCAATTACATTGTACATTTCAACTCTCTTTGAAATTCATTTTAACGTAGGTAGAAGATGCAACCCCAAGTTGGTTTGATTGAATGAACGAATCTAAAGTTTTTTTTGTTTTCTGCCGCACAATATCTGTGTAAGAGTTTCGAGTACAAAGTACAATTGTTTGATGTATTGATGTACTAACTACTATTAATACACAATTATTTATAATGAATTCATTATTTTCATTTTTCCATCTTTACAAATAAAGTGATTCCTACCATCAGAAGAAGATTGCAGATTAATACATTTATACAGTTCACAATGCCATATGTACATGCGGGTATATAGTATTCAAGTGATCAGATCGGCCTTCCTTGATAAGTATATTGTGCGTTGCGTTGCAGATCATTTTCTTCCCTGCTTGACGATGATGATGATGACGACTGTGATAGATGTAGTGGTTTACTGCTATATCATCTTACGTTACAACTGAAAAAGGAGCGCGACGAACAATGCCTAATTTTGATAAAAAGAAAACCTCCGACAATTTCAGGAAGCAGCCACTACAAAAAAATCCAACTGTACTGTAGCTGTAGACTGATTGTGGTGGTGATGCTGTTTAGAGAAGCTAGAGGGGAAAAGAAGTGTGAAGTATGTATTGAAGATTTATTTTGGGTTAGAAAATAAATGTTGCTCCTCTGTATTACCTGCTGCTCTTCCCTTTGAATTTGAGCACTATGAACACTACGCTCATGAGGAGAGAAATAAAAAAAATAATGGAATGCAAAAGAATAAAGGAAAAATGGGTGATGCTGGTGACTGTCTGGTTGTGAATTTCCTTCTTGCACTTTGATACTCTCAGATTTATTTGAATTTAGCACTCGCTACGGCGTGTATACCCGCTCTATCAAATGTACGAGACGCGACAATAATTACTTGACACATTTTAGCGATACCGAAAAACAGACTATTGTCAGTGGTTTTTATGGCCATTAAAAATAACTTTGCAATTGGATGATTCTGGAACTAAAACAAATGTGTTTATCTCGTCTAGTGTAACAATAAATCGTGTAAGAAATCTTCTAACAACCCTCCAGTCACATTTTATAATACCTTCTCCACTAAAGATTTTACCGTTTGCCTTCTCCATATTCACTATCACAACTGTTCTAAAATACAGCTTTGTTGTCTATCCTACGACAATTGCATGGCTCAGGCTCAACTGACAAGAAATGAATGGCCGTTATTTCAGTATTCTTTAATTAATTTTCGGTCGAAGCGGGATTAGGATGAAAGAGTCAACTGTAAACTGATTGAAAAAGTTCATTGCAAATATAAATAAATATTTCTAATTTCTAATCTTTCAGAAAATGGCAAAATAGAAAGGTTATATTGCTATATCTCCGGAGTTCAGAGGCCGAAGAGGCCATATATGTTAGGAGATTGTAAATCCTCCCCTCCTTGTAACACCTTTCAAATATATAAAATGAATACATGAATATACCTTTCACAAGCCCCCTTTCCCCTTGCAAACGCTAACTTTGTAGGACAATGTTCTTTCAAAAAAGTCAATAAATATGACGATTTAAATTGTGTAAACATTCACCGACATTGGCAGCACCTTATCAGTAACTAAAAGGCTTAGTACTATTGACAGAGTTTAATTCAGTGCAACGATTAAAAATGTGCGTAGTACGATATGACCATCGGTTCACTAATTAAACGATCATATATAGGTACATTATTTAGTAACCCATGAAGTCGGTCTTCAGAAGAATACTCTGATATCGGTACGTAATATAGATGTTAGTATAATATCAATAAATTTGAAAGAGCGAATAGCAGTGTAGTGTTGTGCGACACAAAGAAGAATGTAGTTGAAAATTAGACAGCCAATTTTAGATTAGTTACACGAATTACATGTATATATGTGCCTGCCGGATACTCGGGATTTCTGTGTAGTAACGTATAATGTAACTAGCTTGAGCCACGCTTCAGCATTTTTTTATCTTAAGAAATAAATTGTTAAGTACAGCGTATGATAAAAACGGATGGCCTAAGGACTTAAGAAGGTTGAGAATCTCTGAGGTGGTCACTTTTTCAATCACCACCGCTCTTTTGAAAATGTGTTTGTAAAGTAATTGTAAAATGAAAATGGGGAAATCGATTACCCAGAATCAAAAAGTTGGTTTCAAACGACTTGCGCCTACGACAGAAGGACAACAAAAAGTACGATATTGAATTATGTCTCTTTTCTTTTTTTGAAAGCGTCGAATTTAAAATACACATGATATGACTTGACCGTCACGCCACCGTCAGTTTATTTTCCTTTGTTGTATGTTTGCTGACATCAGACAATGGGAACGGGTGTACGGCAGTACGCATACATAGGTACTCAAATATGCGTGTGCAGTAAGTAAACATAAGATAAAGGCTATTTAACAGACATTGCATAAATATTTGCACAAACTGACAAAAACATTTATTTGAGCTGAAGTTAAAACATATTGAAATGCCAGTTGCATTTTCATCATGGTCCTCTAGTTAATCGTCAATCATAGCATTATTTTCACGGACCAGTGTTATATGATGATTTTGTGTAACGGTAATGGAACATCTGCTTTAAACTTAAATACATCTTCCATTCTAATGCGCAGGTGGTAAGTCTTTTGATTAGCTGTTGCTTTCGTTATGAAAAATCTGACAGGCGACACTATTTACAGTAGTACCGAAACTTGGTTACAGATGAACTACCTTTGAATACAAAGGAAGGACAACCATATCAACTTTTCCATTTAAAAAACTTCAAATATTTACTGAATAGCTTGCAAGTTTTCACTTTTCTTTTCCGCTTCTCTTTATTCTTTACTCATCATCGTTCATCATCACCACTTAACTATTTTTAAATATGTGTAGACGTGTTATTTATTTATCTACAATATTATTTTTTGTTTATTTTGTAGGTGTTGGAATGCTCCCTGTCAAAGAGTAAGTATTTTTTCCTTTTTCTTAAATAAATATATATTTTATATATTATGTCTTTAGCCTAGAAGCTAAATTACCTGACAAACGGATTATTTGCATTTGCACGGTTAGAGTGATCAGTGATCACCATCTCTTTCCGTGTAAGAAGTATAAAACTAGGTGCTGACCTTGAAACAATCATTTCACTTTTTACAAAATGAAAAAAAAAACTTGTAAACGAATAGAATATTAGTGATGTGCCTATGAAATTAGCAGCAAGTGCATCATAGTATAATAGGTATGCTGCGCACGTGAACTGAACACAACGAGGAAACCATCACGTTTATTACTAACAACTAATGCCTATTCATTCTTCTGTGCAATATTGCGTAAACAAATAACTAACTGCCATGACCGCACGGAAAATATAAATATTGAAGACTATACATACTCATGGTCGCATATTTTTCGTATTGTTTTTGGGGTTATCTATTTTATTTTTACAATAATTACAATTTTTACAAATTGGATGGGTTTAAAATAGAAAAGAGTTAGTAGAGCAAAGCACTTTTGTTTTTGTTTCTCAAGAGTGTAAAACCCTTAACACCTCTTTGGAGTTAGAAGTTCTCACTTTTAAAGTGAAATATTGTAGCACAAATTTGCTTACTCGCGAAAACATTGGTTTCTCTTTCAAGGGCCTCGTTGATTGTTATCTACATGAAAATATGATACCACACTGATGAATCGGAGTTTAAAACTTTGAATGCTTTTGGTGTTATCAATTTCATTAAACTATGTTCTGATTTAGTTTTGATACGCTAATCGGATGCAAAAGTATTAACTAGAAATGCCATTTAGCAACATCCTTTCATTTCAATTTTTAATTTGTTTGTTTACCAGCATATAGTAAACCCTAAGGCAACACGATTTAGTTTTACTTAAGATTTAAGATTTGGCTTTTACCGTTACAATTACGAACGAAGAGTGCAAAAGTTGTTGCAGAAAAAGATGCAAAACAGAGCACTGACGATGAGTTAGGTCTTAAGCTAGAAAATGCAAAATAGGAAAATTTCTAGTTTTAATTAAAAGCTAGAGCTAGAGGTATCCATAAGCCGGATCGGATACTTTCAGATTTGTCGGAAGTGAACGATAGGGGTAAATCCTCTGAAGATTGATGATTTTACTTTAAAGAATAGTGACCCAATTGCCCGATAGGGAAGGCTAAGACTATCTCTTGTTGTCTCTCCTGCTCCTGCAGCCCTACATACTTCAAATTAAGATTTAGTGATTTTGTCGAGTTAGCCAGCAGTTACTTTGAATGCAACTAAATAAGATAATAATGCAAACTAGGAATTTTCCTTTACTTTTAAGTTAAGCTTGAAGTCAGCTAAGTTTCATTAGCTTTCTTTGGAACTGAAAATTTGACACATGCAATTTTTGTATAGAAAAACGGGAGATCCTCTAACATGGAAACTTGTCGAAGAGCAACCTTGTCCTCCTCTTTTGCCTTCGGAAGACTTAACTAATGATGACGGGCATGGAAATAACAGGCACTCCCAAGTCAACTCCCGCATGTCTGACACGTCCAGCCAGCCTGATTCCAGAACCGAGTTTCACGGAAACGAAGCAAAGATTTTTATTGATACAACAGGACAGTCAGGCCTTGGCTGCTGGTAAGTTTTGAGTCATTATGCTCATTTCGTTGTTATGCCGAGCAAATATTCTACGCTGATGCATACAAGAAAAAAATATTTCTTCATAGAAGCCTATTCAACCAAACGTAAAAAATAAAGAATGATTGTCTTCGTAGACGGTGGTGGCATTAGGTACGGTAGTGGTGTGTGCTTGTACGGTTTTTAAATCCGTCTCCTCACATGAATTTTGCAATTTCCTAACAGTAACAAACACATTCATTGATGATACAATCCCTCTCACCCACCCATTGTAAAAGTGATTGTTGTAGCATATTATCGCTGTTAACAATCAGCACTTATTTTGCTCCAAATCAAAACAGACCATCGTATAAAAATAAGAAATCGATACATGCGATTGTGAACGCAAGACGGTGATCAAATCATCCCGATCGACAAAGAGCAACGCAAAAGTGGTTGTTAGAGTTACAGCAGCACGCAGCGGCGCACAGTACGGCACGGTGCAACTTTTTTAAATGAGCATAATTGAGCACTATTGCATTGCATGATACTTAAAAATAAATAAATGCACAGGTAACATGTAACATGGTTTATGGAGACAGACATTTTACATCGCACATAATAGCAGTATATTATCGTTATTATTAATACTGCATTATTGCATGGGAGCATAAAAAATCCTCTAGCACGTTTCTTTTCATGTTTGTACATTTTATTATGTTCGTTACTGGCATATTGGCTTCTCTATTACTGTTTCTAGATGGGATATTTTGGATTTTTTTTACTTTCACGACGAATTCCTTCACGAAGAGTCTGCACTTTAGACCTGCATACACATAAAACATACTTGTCTAGGTACTTGGGTATTTACTTTATAAGGACTGACTCATCTGGCCATTAATTTTTGTTTCCGTGTACCCGTAAGCGCAACAACTCTTGATAATTTTAAATTTTGTAGTTTTGTTTAAACGACAATCGGATAAGGCTAGTGATTTGGATGACTTGGATGTTCGACATCTCCGGGAGAAATGAAAATGAAGACAGGAGAAATTGCTTTACTGACTATAACGTATATAACATGTTGAATAATGAATGAACTAGTTTCATGTTGTCAATAGTGTCAATAAACAGTATGAACGGACTATTTTAAACTCATTAACCACTGTTTTCTTGTCTAACCCTTTCATAATTCGCCATTAGGTAGGTACGTGTACATGAAGTATATTGTTTGCATAGTTATTAAACCACGTACATGCGAGAAACTTTAGGATTAATTATTTACTTACTATAACATACATTATGGCAAAGCAGCAAACTTCATGATCCCGTGCAAAACGAAGGAATCGCACCGTTGCGTTGCCCAGTCCTCTTCTGTTTACCAAAAGTTATACTCACTTATTTTCTATTTGTAATAGTTTCCTCGGTAAAACATACCTATTTGAAGTGATTAAAGTAATCAACGGAAACCATAGCTAAAGTTTCAATAACAGGTACACATCGCCCACATGCGTTCATACTTATAGCATGTAGGCAAAAGTATTTGTACCTAAGTAGATTCATAAGAAATTATCTGAAACCGCTGTCCGTGTACGCATACCATCACCGTAAATTTGAAAAAAATGTTTGGCTTCAGTGCATTCAATAAACACTTCATAGTGCTGTGCTCTGTTGCTGTAGGTTGTAGGGTGCATAAAACGACAAGTATGACATGTAATATGGCATGGTAGATAGGTATCTTACGTTACTAATAAGATATAAAGGTATAGATGAAAGATAGATTCATAGTTGAAGTTACATTTTTCCCTTAAAATTTGCAACTGTTATGTATTGTGGTAGTTAAGAGTTGACGCGTTTGTAGTTCGCACTCCGCACAGCTTCCTGTTGCATGTACCAAAATTGTAATGGGAAAATCCTCCCTGCGTGAAATTTATCTTTGTGTAGCTGTTTTTATAAGATCTGTCCGAAGATACATCACTGTTTGCTCAAATTTTGCACGTATCATTGGTTATAGGTGTTCGTCCGTCCTCACGTAGGTATGTATATTAGGTGATGTAGATTTAAATGCGATCTAGGGAAAGATGGTGGTGATATGGTATTATTAATAGGTTATGCAGTTTCATGAATTTTATGGTGTGATGCCTTTTTTGACTTGTAGGAAGGCGACTATTTTGTAATTTGCACGTCGTACGTGTCTATGACAGTAATCACGCATTATTGGGCAGCAGTTACGGTAAAGGAAACGAAATGTGTAAAAGAAAGTTGGTGAGCTATTGCTGGGGGATGTCCTGCACATGGCTAATGCGGTACCATTTGGTGGTGGTTAAAGGCATGGCATGCTGATAATTTAAAAAAAAAGTCTTGCATTACCAAATACAAAAATACTTATTATAGAGATCACCTTGTTTGCAAGTTGTAAGTCAACTTGTTACATAGTAATATGCAAGTATGTATATATTAGTATTAGTCCGGTCAATTGTTGGTCAGCGTAATGCATATATTTCCATTATGAGGATGCGTCATTTTATTACCCTCTTACGTGCATCCATAATGCACTTACGTGAAACACGAGGAGAAAAAGTCTCACTCGGCTTGACTTTCTATTGTTGTTTGATGGAAAGTCACGAATCACATGGCTCAAAATCAAAGTGATGGCTCAAATGTTATAATCGGTTAGAACAGGTATTGCACCACCACTACCGTAACTACGTACATTTGCTCTCGTTTAGTTGCATTTATTCTTTAGCAACTACAAATTAAATTATGAGTTTTTCTGAGGGATGTGCTTCTTTCGACAATATTTAACAATGTATGACTAAAGTAAACTTACCGTGACATATGAGTGCAACCTATTAAATTATTAAATTATTTTATTAGATGTATTGTATGTGGCCAACCTAACCTTTTTGTTTCATGAACTCTTTACTTTTTGCAGTATATGTAAAGGACCTCCTGAACGACCGGGAATATTTGTTCAATCTACAAAATCCAATGGGGTGGCTAGAGAAGCTGGCTTACGACCTGGAGATCAAGTATTGGCCTGTAATGGATATTCCTTTTTGCACATCCCTTTTGCCGAGGTTAGCTACACATTTTTATGCAGCGTTTCCGCCTTTTTAATATTGTATGTACAAGATTTAGGGAAATAACCAAGAGTTGGCAAATAATGAATAAATGAGGACGTCATGCACAATCCTATTTCTGTAAAGTTATAGGTTAAAGGGTTTCTAAAAATTCAACAAAGTTTTTAATTCCAATTTCTGCCATGTACCATTTTTTCTTCAAATAATGTATATATTATACAACGAGGAAGACTAACACTAAATAAATGCCATAAGTCATAATTTTTTTAGCCATCAAAATTATTCCCTCTCCATTGCATGTCAGTGCAAATGATAAAAAATAACATAAACGTCGAGAAACCAATTTCGCTTTCATGTAATAGCAAGAATAGTTGGTAAGTTGGTAAAAATGCACGTCGGTACTTGTATTACCGTAAGATTTCTCAGGTTTCAAATATATTATCATGATATATCATGCATGTTTCCGCATTTTTACTTGATTCCCGTTACCTGGTGAAATCTACACTAAAAAGTGAATTAAAGAAAAAAAATCAGAGGAGTACTTCACCTTTTTACCATCATTTGTATTAGGCATTTCTGTAAACATGTTGGCCAAGGTAGGTACACTGTATAAAATAATATAAACCGAAAGCGGTTATTATCATGGTAAAGCAGTAGTACGTCTCGGTCAGATTATTTAGGAGTGCTTTGCCGTGATATCCGATTCTCCTTTTTGTTTTATCCAACACTTGGCTCTATGTATTCTATCGTGTATCTTGTCTCGCAGCTATTCTCTAATGATGGGGTATGATCATGAGCAAATAGCGTAAAACGAATCCGCACGTGAAGTGAACATAGGTCACACACGGTAGCCACCTCCGCTTTCGTCGACAAAAAATCTCTTCTCATAGGTCTTGTGCAAAAAAAAATTCAAAAAACGACGGATGTGCAAATTCTTACGTATTCTAGTACGTAAAATATCGAGGTTTTGTAGTCTCCAATATACTTTTATCAAAAGTGGTGCCATTTTTATTTTTTTGGTTACCCATATTGCGTCACTGAGAGAGCGCGTTGCAAGGAGGAAATAAGTTGCATGCGGTGAATTGATAATCATGTCTTCATATTATATCCAGAGTGTTTTAAGTTTTGGCAAATTCTTTCACGAGTAATATACCAGCTTATGCAAATTTCAAGTCAATACTTCAAGTTTTTCCTACCCAATCATTGCTGAAATATTTGAAATGTAAGAGAACAGGCGCTTTTAATAATTTTCACGTCCGCTTGTTTTGCCTAGTCAACATTTTTACCGACATCAGTAATAATATTTGTAAATGAAAACCACCACAGGTCTCCATTTTTGAATTATTACTGAGAATGAATTTTACGTTTTTAGTTAAACGCAGTGACTAGATGGCGAGGTGAAGTAATGATAGACATAAAAAATATGTAAATATAAAACCTGCAGATGCAATAATATAATATTTCATTTCACGAGAGCCAAAATGATAGAGTTTCGTTTTTGTCAAAATTATTTGCAGATAAGCTCTGCATTTTGAGCTATCCTTTAAATGTATGATCAAGTAATATGAGCAATGTTACTACTAGCAATAAACATATTTTTAAAGTTATCATAATCAAGTAGCACTTACTTCGCGATGAAATACTACCGGGGCGGGGGCGGCGTTTAAAATTACTATAGACAAAATGCTTTGCCAAGCTAAATGTGAGAGGTCGCCTGTCGCCTATCCAAACTTACTCCGCAATATAGTGGTAGGCACAAAGAGAATTATGTTGGTTTCTAAAATGTAGCACGACTTCTCTCTCTGGGTTCTCTATTGTTCCCATTGGCTGCAACTACCAAATTTGAGCATGAGTGGAGGTCCGAAAAGTTACGACGAATTTCTGCAGGAAGCTAATTTTAATGTTCCCGGAAAATAAAAGTAGTTTGAACTTGTAACATTCAGCGCGTGGAATAATTTGTGAGTATTCTTAATTTTCCATCTTCGTTATAGCAGTGTGAACGAAATATCATTTATTATGACTTAAGACTTCTCATACTAGTTATACTGTCGAAACTCTATCATCTACGTTAGCTTTTACTGTGCAGCGCAAAACGAAATCTATATTTACATCTTATCATATTGTAATGAGAAATCGTGTTGACTATAGGACACAAATTAATTTTAAACTTGTTTTGTTGAATTCCTCTAATCAACCACCTTCTGCAAGTATAAGAAAAGTGTCTTGTGTAATAAGCAAAAGGTTTCACTTTGTAATATTTATTTTTTGTTCTCTCCTGCAGGCGGTCTACTATTTGAAGCAGAGTAAGCACCTAAACCTGATTGTACTTAAAGGAGCAGCATCTGATCTTTTCCCTGGAGAATCAAGCGGATATAATAGTTCCGCAAGTAGCCTCAATGGAGATTTGCATGCATCAAGTGGTTCAAACGCTCCGAGTGAATCGTCCGCTTCAATTAGTACAACCGGTCCTGGTGATATAATAGTTCACGACAATGAGCAAGCAAATAAAAGACTATCAATGGTGACTGAGGAGAATGGGACTCGGGACGAGGAGGGGTATTGTGAAACTTTATGACAGTTCAATGCTTTGTAATTGTAAGTTGTGCGAATTTAATAAGTTCGTTTCTTCATTACTTTGCTTTCATTTTCACAAGTAGGCAACCAGGAAAAAGAAATATTGCTCTTGACAAAAATATGGAGTGGGATGAAGTGGAGCAAGCTTGGCACAAGGCAGAAAAGGAAACCATTGTTATCGAGGTACGTGGAGAGGATCCGCAAGGAAGAATCCGTTCAGAAGAGGAGCGTCTAGCTGAAGAAAGAAGAAAACTTGAAGAGGAACAAAAACGGTTACTTGAAGAGGCGCAAAGGCTTGAGGAAGAAAAGCGAAAGTTTGAGGTGATGCATTGAGATAAGCACTAGTTATAAACAACAGTAATCGTGCGCATAAATTTTATTTATTGACAGTTTCCTTGAAAGCTTACCGTATCAGTAGATGCAGAATGTAACAGCGCATTTTCAAGTGCATAGCGAATACTATCTACGATCATGTACAATCTTTCCGTAATTTGTATTGTTATTTTTTAAATGCTAGGAGGAGAAACGCAGAACATTACAGAAGTCCCCATCTCTTGTGTCTAGTGGCTCCAGTTCGGCAGAATCTGCCAATAGCTTGGCTGGAGCATTAAACCAAAATGTTAGGAGGAGAAACGCAGAACATTACAGAAGTCCCCATCTCTTGTGTCTAGTGGCTCCAGTTCGGCAGAATCTGCCAATAGCTTGGCTGGAGCATTAAACCAAGAGATTTTGAAACGCAATGAGGTATATTTACTCATTTTAAATACTTGTCATTAACTGACGGAAAAATCAAAATTAACCTTAAAATTTAATTTTCAGCGTCGTGAAAACAATCCGCAACCGAAAGAAGATGAACGTCCAAGACCGGGCACAGTGGAACAGAAAAAATCCATATTCTCTACCGCTATTGACCATGAGAAGCGCCAGCAACATGAACAGGTTAATACTTTGTCAGCACATGTATTTACTAACAGCTTTAATGAGATTAAGTAATTGATTTGAATGACCTGATGGGGATTGCAGCTATCTATGAACATATTCGTTTAATTTGAAAAGCTACCATTTTTCTTGCAGTTAATTGAAGAATTTAAAAGGGCGCATAGAAAGATGTTTGCACATACACTGGAGGGGGAATCGAAAGATGGTGGGATTCCTGGTGTAAGTACAATTCCATTCCATACTTTCAATAGCAACCGAAATAACAATTAAAGTAGTTTGCTGAGTGTACAGTTCGCCTAAAATTCAATGCATTGCAATAACAAAACTAATTCAAACTAGGTCCTCTCACAAATAGAGATCTCGGCACTACTTTTGAATGTCTGATTGTACAAACGCTTAATGAGTAGTAGCCATTTTTTGGCTATTACCATTTTCTATATTGTTTAAATTGTATTTTCAACATGGTGACGTATTAGTCACATTGTACTAACAAAATTGCTTCCCTGGACAAGTAAAACGTATGCTACAGAAATAAATATACTCTTCAGTGCAGTGTCAATGCAAGTAAGATTCAATGCTGCTAAACTGCGTTGATGACCGCATGTTCAGTTAAATTGTTGTTTAAATGATCACCTTCAAGAATTAGATTGAATGGTAGAATTGTACTATTTGTCGGGATCCCTATATAGTTTATTTGTTGGCAGTCTGTATGATAATTTAAGTAGTGCAGCGTGTAAACATAAATCTTTCTGTACAATTGAGTGTTTTGCTTTTTGGTTACGGCTACATCATATACCTATATACCACTTTCCTGTTTAGGAATCGGAAGCTCAGAGAAACCGACGCATTCAGAAGGAAATTGATCATGAGAGAAATATGGTTGCTCAACGCGTAGCGGGCATTGTGCGCCAAAGACAACTTCGCATAGAGAGGCAGCACCAGGAATGCGCAGAGACGGAACGTGAAGTGTCCAAACATGTCATTCGAAATAAATCACCTCCTCCCCCACCTCCAGTAACGTTTACAACCACTACTCTTAATGATTTACACATTTAAATTTTACTTTCTTTCAACTATTCGTGAGTTCAAGCATTAATTCGCGATAAAGGAGTATGTAGGGCTGTGCATTTTGCACATTCATTGAACACAAGTTGATGACACGTACACATGCTTAGGTACACTGAAGACGTATAACTGCATCAGTACAATAGTTACTTTATGTCATTGACATATTCCATTTGTTATCGTTCATTCTTCTTTCAAAACGAACTATAAAATCGAATAATTTGAAAATCCTTAAGCGAACTTTAAAAATTTACCTTCTACTGTATTACTTTCATTGACAAATTTCAACTATTTGGTTGACAATTCAGAGGTTGCGGATTTTTGCGATAAAAAGTTTACACTCAGTTTAGCGAAGTTTAAGTAACGACCTTTAATTCGTTTTCCCCAAACTATAAAACTGTTATTTCTGTAGCAATTCGATGTACAGATTGGTTATCTTTTTATACATATCTTACATGTGACATGGCCAAAAACATTCATACAGTGTGTTTTTCACATACATTTTATGTACATAGCCACTGGCCAAATCACAAACATGATTACTCAATTTTTCAGCAAATGGTTCTTTCATAACCAATACAAATAAAAAATTTGTTTTGAAGAAGAGAAAAACTGTCGTAGAGCCTTCTTTTCTTTTCCTTCAAAGCCCTTGTACTACTTCTCTAATAATGCACCGGTTTCCTCTTGTTTGCTTATTTCGTTAATTGGTGATGGTAAAACTATTTATACCTATACCTACTAATTGTTTAGTTTGTTTAGTAACAGTTTTGTTTCAATTTGTTGATGAAAGGTTCTTAAATTCTTAACTAATATTGTGCAAATATGTCTGTACTTGTGAATCTACAATAATAAAATACTAAACCAAATTTTAAATATTTTTTCTTCTAATAAAATCTAACATTTTAAGTAGCAATCCATTAATGTTGCATAGATTTCGAAACAAATNTGGGTCTGTACTTGTGAATCTACAATAATAAAATACTAAACCAAATTTTAAATATTTTTTCTTCTAATAAAATCTAACATTTTAAGTAGCAATCCATTAATGTTGCATAGATTTCGAAACAAATATATAAATTAATAATACAAATCATACTATCGTACAAATGGTGCAGTGTTCCGCTCAATTCTTTTAAAGTTTGTGACAAAGACTTTTAGTCCTGTTGACTGGACACTAGTTCAAATTTTTATTACTAATAGGAAAATGCTGCAGGTGAAAATAGTAACACCACTACTCAATCAAAATGGACTTACCAAAGCAAAGGACAGGCAAGAACTGATAACGATTAAGAACGACACACTTTTTACTACCAATTTACTCTACCATATCTACTTTTCTTCTTTTTACTTTTACGCTTTCTTGTTTTGCAATATATTAATTTTAATTTGTATATGTTTGCCTTATTCTTTTACAACTAATTACACACTTGAAATAATACTAATGGAGACAATGAAATTTTTATTTTTTTTATGTTTAAACAAAAAAATCTTATGAAGCTTCGTGAGGACGTTTCCATACCAATTTTAATATGAATCCATTTTTGTACATTAAAATAGCTACATATATATGCGACATCTGGTTGACAGGACAGCCAATAATATTGAAATACAATTGCTAGTTAGCTACTGTGACGATAACATGTTTTGTGGCTGGGCTTTATATTCATGTCAGTGAACGTATGTTGAAATTACACCCTAATATTCGTTTCGTCCTATGTTTCAGCTTCCCCCGTCTAGTTTCTTGGATAATGCCAAGGAGCCTGCGGTGGTGAAGAAGCCTGAAAAGTCGGTAACTTTTCAAGCCGCATCTTCACCAACTCCCAAAATCCCAGTGGGCTTGAAACCGGTACTGCAAAAACCCCAACCAGCAGCAAATCAGAATTCTATACCATCATTCACCGCTAAGACTGTTATAATAGAAGAGAGAAACGACAGTTCCTCTCCGACAGGGGAGGAAGTTACAAAAAGGCCTAATAATAAGCGTCAAAATAAATCCCCTACTCCACCGCAACAAGAAACACGAGAGCAAGATGCAGTTACATCAACGAATGTAACAAGACCTGAAAGTCCCTGTCCTGATTATTCCAATAGTCCCAGCCCAAGCCCGTCTCCTCCTCGGATTAGAAGTCCTCCAATGGGTGGCGTTGACATGGAGTCTCTAGAATCGTTTAGGCTTAAAAATCCTCCTAAAAATGTTCAAAAGCCGCCACCTTTTTACTTCAACGAGGCAGCGATGAATGCAGCTAAAGGACAGGGCCAGATTCAAAACATGAGTCACTACAATAACGGTGCGGGCATGGATGAAAAAATGGTACGAATGGCTGCGTATCCCTCTGCTTATACTAGACCCGAACCATCTCGACTTGGTTTCCTCGGTGGAGGAAATAAAGGCCCCGCGCCTGTTGTCCCTAATGGAGTAAAAGCGGAGGTTATTTTGCACAGAGAGCTTGAGGATGCATTGTCTCGGTGTAATTTAAATGCCTGCAATAGTTCTAGAGAACCTTCAAATGCAAAAATGATGAAAGCTGCAAATGGTGTTCATCACAATCAATGCCAAAATCAAACCACCGTTCAAAACGGTGCTAACTTTTGCAATGGTAAATGTACAAGCAATGGGAATAAGACTGCAAATCAAGTAAACGGCAAACCGAATGGAGGAATTTTGAAAATGAGCAATGGTAGCAGTTCTGGTTCTTCGAGTAATAAAACAATTTCGTTTGGAGGTCGTTATTAATTAAATACACATTAATAAAGGATAAATATATTTCTGTACATAACTTTTACGCAATTTGAACTTCGGTTCCTTAAAATATGGTAAATTCTAAATGTAGTTCTATTCTTTTGTCTTCAAAGATTTGACGTTAGGTCGTCGTGAATGTTCTATAAACGAATTCTTGCTGTGGATAGGTGCTGGTATCATGGTATCCTTCTTGCATTCCAGAAGTAGGGCTGTTGCAAAGACTTCTTTCTTAACAGAAAGGTATTATCTTTGTGACGTTACAAGGATTACTAGCTCGATTGAAGTGGCTGAAATTAGTCAGTACTGATCCTAATTATGAGAGATAAATTCAACGTTAAAATTTGTATTTTGTGGGTACATCTTCCATGTTACTTACTTAATAGTTTACACATGTAATTTTATTATACTCTTTCTAGTTCTTCATTATATTCTCGCCTCTTGTCTAAAAAATTGTCACTTTAAATGAATACTTTATTTTCAAAATCGGCCCAAATGCCGCCCTTAAATTACATTGCAGTTGGTTGTTTCAGGGAGGCATAACTTAGAAAACTACTAAGTTTGGGGGAAAATTGTCAACAGAAACTAATATTTTTATAGTAAGATTATCTGTAACCACAAAACTGTATTGTTCACTCTTCACGTAGACAACCTGGCTAATTCTTCCAGATATAAATATAGTATAGTAATATTTACAAAGGGTATGATTTTATATGGCTTCCACTTTCCTTTCCATTCATGTTGTAATTTATTGATATTTAGAAGTTTCTTTTACGGAAAGCGATATTAGTATTTTCGAATTAGAGACGGAATTATGAATAACTACAGTTGCAGCTGTAATCTTAAACAAACGCTAGTTGTAGGTCGTAAAATTGCTGTTAGTTAATACATAGATTTTAGTTACTAAATTTTACTGTTGTAAAAAACTAACCAGACTGCAGCACACCGAAAGTTATAGTTTTTTCAAGGACTCTAGGTATTCCTTGTGCATGTACAAACATATATTGATCAGTGGTATAATTTCTTCAAACATTGTTTTAGTTTTGAACAAAATATTAAAAAAATGAATAGTGTATTTCACACACCTATACGAATTTAAAGCTGTTGTAGGTTTGTGCGCTTACGCCTCAATCCATAATCCATATAATATTATCTATCAACTGTATTATGTACAATCGATTATTTCTCTGTATCGTATCGTATATAAAATAAAATACATAAAAATATTATTAATTTCAATATAAGTATGCTAAAAACTGAATTCACTTACTTGTTTTAAATATGCGCATTAGAGATTATTCTGGGAATGAAGTTGACACAATATTTTATTTTTTATCTATAAACGATAAGTTGATACATTTGCAACTAATGTATATCGATAAATCCTACTATACAGTTTTTGTAAGTTTCGAAGGATGGATTTCACAACTTTTAAAACTTCACATACACAACTTTAAATTTAGGGCCGTTTAATACATACATACATACAGTATTTGGTTACCATGATTACACATTACGTAATTTATTCTCATACACAGTACAATTAGTCGAAAGTCGCTTGGGAAGTACATTTATGAAAAAGATTGGGGAGTCGAAGTAGTAGCGAAATTTATTTATAGACGTTTAGGTTTCACTATGGGAATATGAAGAAAAATCGTCTACTAATATAACCACTATACTAATGAATAATGATATTCGAAGTAACAAATTATAATGTGTTGGCGAAGATATTTAACATCTAACATAGAAAAAATGTACATAGACTAATGACACATTCACTACTACTCATTACACACAATTTACGTATTAACAACAACAATAATCATATGTAATTTTTACATCAACAATACTTACCTATATTAATAACAATAACGAAACACAATTCAATAAGTTGCGATATAGTCATAATCACCAACATCATACATACAAGCAGCATAAAATATATATACTTCTCTATATCCATATAACGATACATCGCTGGTTTTTCAGTCATCATCAAAAATTCGACAAAATGTATTTTACGGTTACATCTCACAATTGAATTAGTGTGAATTTTAGCATTATTGAAATCGAGGTTTCGTGATCTATAATTCACCTGTAAAAAGATCTTATTTTCAGTCGCATCTTTACACGATATCATATTTATACTGTTTAATTAAAATTACAACATTGTCGACATTTTCAGAGTCGATTACTTTTGTTCTTTCATAACCTCACTATTACACCCAAATAAAACTACTACATATCTAAAAGTTTTTCTAACAAATCCTCATCATTTGTGCATTCATCACTGTCACTTTCATCATCTTCAGCTTTTGGTACATGACCGTTTTCTTCTTCTTCGTCCTCTTCCTCATCATCATCATCTTCTTCTTCATCATCATCATCTTCGTCTTCGTCTTCTTCGCCTTCTTCCCCTTCTTCAGCTTCTCCTTCCTCTGCATCATTATCTGCTTCTCCTTCTTCGTCAACTTCCTCTTGCTCTTCTGCTCCTTCTGCCTCTTCAACTTCTTCATCATCGTCAGCTTCTGCTTCTTCCTCTTCGTCCTCCTCCTCCTCGCTTTCTGATTTCTCAAGTTCATCTTGTTCTTCATCATCGTCTTCAACCTCCTCCACCATTTCTACATCTTCGGTTTCATCTTCCTGATCATCGCCTTCCTCAGTGTTTTCAACCATATAGTTATTTCCATCAATGACTTCTTCATCATCCTCTTCTTCTTCATCTTCATCATCGTCCTCATCTTCATCGTCCTCCTCGTCTACCTCTTCAGTGTCCATTACTTCAACATGCTCTTGCTCAACTTCTTGATCATCATCATCATCATCATCATCATCCTCATCATCATCGTCGTCGATCTCATCGGTGTCATCAACTTCGGCTTTGAAGTGTTCGTCTTCCATTGAAGTTGGAATGGTGTGAAGTGTGGCACCAGCTTTTCCACGTCCTTTACCACCCCCCTTTCCAGATAATCTTTTGAGGGGTTTTTTAAGGACTCGAGCATCCTGATTCTGAGGAATTAAAACTGGTGGAACTTGTTGCAGCTTTTTCCCTCTGGCTGGCGAAGTTGCGGTGGCTTGTTGTTGATGAAAATTTTGTTTATCCTTCCTCAAAGCGGTAACTTTACTGGAGTTTGTTGAAAGTGTTGGGATAATATGAACGGGAGCTTTTGAAGGGCTTGTTCTGTCTGGCTTGGCATTTTTCTTTCCTGGAGAGCTTTTAGATTTCTTCGGTTTAGACATAACATCTGCTGCCAAAATATCTGAAAGTAAAAAGTAAATTCCTTTAATATGCTTAAATTCCAACACAATATTTTATCCTATGATAACAAGACTCGTGCTAAAAATGGCACGACGAATGACGATTTTCTTGTGCATTATAATAACTGAATTTTCATTCTTTTCGCATGGTTTTGTATGTCTCATAAGTTACTAATTATGTTTACATATATCAGAGTTAGTGTTAGCGATAAACTTCATTAAGAACTTGCTAATTCTCAGGTAATTCAAAATTGTTGTAATTAGAATACATATTTATACTTAAAGTTTAATTCGTGATCATAATAAAACGGTTATACGATTTAGAACGTGAAATGACAATTTTTACTCGTATAATTATCGGCAACGTCAATGCACTATGCATTTTATATATCTACCTATAGAATATGCAGTGTACCTGTTTTGATATTATCCCTGACACTGATACTTGATAAATGTAGCCGAAAAGCCCTACTACGTCTTCATTTAATTAGCAGCAATACCGATGAAACTTCATTTCAACCAAACTAAAATAATTCTCAATTATACATAGATTCGTAAGTTCGACAAGCGGGTAAGTTCATACTAATGTGTCCTTTGCGCTTTAACTTGTCATTTAGTGCATGAGCAGATGCGGTTATTTTATATACTAATTTGTAAAATACACATTGTCCGATTTTTATTCACAATAAATAATCAACTGCTTAACAGCCAAGTGGTATCAATAGTTGGTAATTTTTCGCAATAATTATATATAACGACGCTTCTAAACCTTTCATCATTTTTGTTTACGAAACATGCAACCATTATATCCACTAACTTGGGAAGTATTAATTTCATATTGTTCATATTAATAATTAATTATTTGATATGTTCTCTGACATTAAAAATAAATGAAATAAATATCTGTTATCATTTTCATAATATTGTAATTGTGAGCACATTTACGCCGTATTGACAATCGTACGTTCAGTTAAACGTTCAACGTCATACAATCATTCACGTGCAATGGTGATTCACCAATATGGCCCATCGAGAAAACTACAACAACTCATGACCAGACCAGAGAAACCGTTTGGTACTTCATGCATCAATTTTCATTATGAAAAATGTGATTACTGGTTTCAAGCATATGTGAAACTACATGATTCACTGTTTAAGAATCCGTTTTTGGCTTTTTTATAGAAATGCATTAATTTGTTGATTTTCATCATTAGAGAAAAGACGCATTATTTCAAAATACATGCATATTTCAAATATTCAAATATTTTAGCACATTTTTAACCATCTTTTGTATTAAAAATGTGCTCTGATAAATGCAAAATTTATTAATAATAATTTCAAATTACTAGTAACTACCTGAAATAGCATTTATACCAAGGGTTCTCTTCGGTATAAAAATAGCAATTCAGACATGGAGATTACGAATCTACCAAAATTTCTCTGCAAAAATAGTGTTTTGTAATTTGTAATGGATCTAACCATACTCAATCCTTCATTACCCATTCTTCATTTTTAAAAATTCCCATGTTTCTACGCCATATGTCAATGTAAAAAAATTGATCTTTTAATACCGTCTTAAATGGCAAATACATGGCGAAAATGAGGATATGAAAATGAGGATATGAAGATCGGTGGTGGTGAGATCCATCCCAGGTTCTCTTATATTAATACTGACCGAATGAAGCGAACTCATGGACTTAATTAAACGGTTGTTGGCTGAATTATGGTTAACCAGATTTTATAGTTAATTATTACCGTCAAACTAATTTTGCAGTTATAATGAAGTTTGGATTACTTACTGTGCTTTATGTATGTGACTGTTTGACAACAGTTATTGAATCAACTAGCAAATACCTTTCACATATTCACATACAGTGACAGTGTTATATGCAAGCACTTGTCCATGCGTCTGCATTGTTCTACACCCTATTGTTATTTCAAACTTTGGTAAAAGTTACGAAACAGTGTTTTTGCATAGAATTTTTTGCAGATTCGTAATCTCCATGTTCGAATTGTCATTTTTATACCAAACTAAAGAGAACCCTCGGAGTAAATGACATATCAGGTAGTTACCTGGTTAGCTTTAGTTGATGATTATGTGTATGAGTCTTCCGAAATCGCAAAATAACGCTAGAGAACTATCATGTTTACCAGGCAATCACTCCCTGGTCCTTGCAAGCAATGACTATGATAGTTCTCTAGTGATATGATGCCAGGACCTGAAGGATGAAATGCATTTGTTTTTTAAACTAATTTTTGATCATTACAAACTAAGTTGATGCTTATGTATAAAGACCGGTTTAGGAAGATACACTCTGGAATTCATTATCAATTATATATTCAGTCTCTTTGTAATTAGTGTGACAAGCGATGACAAGTTTGTACCTTATGTCAGTGGATATATGTTATGCGGCAAGACGTACTACTACGAAACAATACATAATATATAGTAAATAAGTTTGCAGCTACAGGAATGGGAATTTTTGTAAACGTTCAACTAATGCATTGCTAATTCTGGATCAACAATTTATAATCAAATAAGTACATGTAAGTGGAAAGTATGGTATAATCCGTTATATAAAATTGCGTTTGAAAGTATTCACGCCCACAAAGCGATTTATTTGACCTTTTGATAAGAAATTTATGCACTGAGATTGGAACTTGGCAGTTTGTTATGCAGTCTGGGAAAAGTAAAAGATGAATATTTTCTTAACATACAGCAAACTATTTCATTTTTGTGTTAAAATAAGATGTCAAAAATAGACTCACTAAACGCATTACTTAAGTTTGGTGTTCAAAACGCATTAAAAATTCTATATAAATGTATTATTGCAGGTTCTCTGCTAATAACTAACTTTCTACTTCGTTAGCGTTGTTATAGACTTCATTGTCAAATGGGAGAAAATGTTTTAACTCTGTTTGCTGTCTACACTACACATAAGTTTATATATTTACTACTTATCAAAGGAAAACGACATGAGAATTGTTATAAATTTATAATTATTTCTTTTTTTTCGTTAATAACGCCCACGGTACGTAGAGAAAGCTGGCTGGCGAAGCATTCAGCTACAATTTGTCGTGTCTCTACCCATTTCGTAGCGCATTACTTAATTATAGTTCCACATATACATCAAAGTACCAGTCGTTTAATTTTTCAAACAAAACTCAACATTTACTACTAATGTAACATACTTTTTTCGTTCTCGATTCGGCACTCACAGTACACACACCGTATAATGTGAGTCCATATGTCCTCACCATATTTATTCGTTTATATTTATATTAACAGTTATATGACGCGACGCTGACTAGGAATGGCAATATTTTTTGTTTGTAAATGTTGAGTTGTCTTTGTCTCTTATTTTATTCTCGCGAAAACCAAGATGGTTGACCATGACTGAGTCGAGTCAAAGGCGTTCAAGTTTAGACGTATACCGCCGTTTCTTATATCATAAAGTCAACATCACGAGTTTGCCCCACTAGGTGACTTCCACCCAAGTGTCTACATGTACAATAATGTTCTCTTGTAAAGATCTCAGTTTACGAAAATACAAAATAGGGGTCGAGTAAGGAATCGGGATTTCATACTGCATCCCTGTGTTAATTTCCAGAGTGCATTTTTCTGGTTAGTAAATTTAGGTTAGGTTGCATCAGCGGAAATTATTATAGGAAATCCCAATTCCTTACTTTAACCCAAAATAGCAATGTTACTAACAGTAAGTTTACCGTCGTGAGTCAAGTGTGTCGGATGAGACAGTGTGGTACAGTCGACCATCGTCAATATCGTCATCGACAAACTACAGTTCCACATTTCAACAATCTGTTATATAGCAGATAGTACATGTAAACCTGCACATCCGACAAACGTTGCTATGTTGCAAAACTCTTGGAACATTCGAAGAACACTTGGGGTCCGGTTAGTAATGTATTAATCCTAATCTGACAGAACATTCGGCAATTCCCCTTATCCTTTCTATGGTAAAGTGTTCGAAGAACACGGTCAAGTTTTTCAACAGTGCGCCCAACGTCCGATATTATTTCTTGCTTCAGACTTTCATTCAGTGACCATTACATTATTGACTAAAATTGGTACTATGCTCGAGCGCATGCTGTTCAGTCCCAATAATATATATAACGTGTACAATTGTACAGTTTGATTGCTTTTGGTTTTTATTTACAGTCCACACATGCACTAATATAATAAGTGTCCATTTGATGTTCTCTTTCTTTCTAGTGCAGCATCACAACAAATTAGAATTTCATTTTTACAATAAGATATGAACGTTCTTTTTTTGTTGAAATGTTGATGCATTTATTTGAAGTTTAGTTATTTATCTCTGCGGATATTATTAGTTCTCGGAATAAAAATATTTCAGTATCAATGTGATTTTAAGTTACATTGATGGAAGTGAGTGAAAATATGTTAGATAGTGTGGTTTCTCCGGGTGCATTAAAATACAATTTATTAATGGTACCGTGACTGTTATGGTAATCAAGAAATATAATATTTTTTGTTATTGGCGAGGCGGAAACGTGGACTCCAACTCTCGTCTGGAGTACGAAAATGGCAGAAATATATGTAAGGGGGACTACTCGGTGGTAACTACCGGGTAGTTAGTTGGTAGTTGTAAAATTATTGGCGAGTCAAGGTATAAATACTATCTTCTAGTTTTCGTTAATATACACAGCTATGATGGAGTTATTATTTTCAGAATTTAAATCGTATTAAATGTTGTAGAAATATAATATATAATATTTATGCTACTGCCTTGAACACTGCATTTCAAACATGAGTTGTTTATGCATATAATTTTCCGCTTTACACACAACAGACAAGTGTTTTTAAATGTCGGATGGTATAGTTTATCAACCGAAGCTTAAAATCATTGTAAAGTGTCAACAGTTAATCGAGTGTTTGAGTGTCCGACGAAACATTGAATGTTGTCATAACCATCGATTTCCTTAACCATCCATGTCACTTGCACCTGCTTCTAGGTAAGTATTTTTTGGATTAATTTAAATTATTGGAGAAAGTGTATCTGATTGTGAGTTGGAAACCGACATAGGGCCACACGCACATGGCCACGGTATTAACGGTGGGAAATTCACAGTCAACAGTGGAAGCTTCCAGAAAAACCAATAACACCTGGACTCATAAGGGAGTACTGGAAAGTAGAGCAGTTGACTGAGTTGACAGTATTGTACATGTATAGGACAATGCATATTTCAAATCCTTTTATATAGCCCATAACCGTGTTATTTTGTCAGCCCTCAATGACGAATAACGCAGAATTGCTAATGAAACTAGTTGACTAATATCGCGTTTAGCTTATAGTGGTCCAGGTTTACTTATCTTAAAAATAGTATACATTAGTAACCGTGATCGTCATCAATCATCACTCTTTCCAAAACCTTAGCTTGACATAGTTGACCATTATGACGGCCTGCCGTTGCCTTACCTTAAACCTCGATTTCGTTAAAGTTTATTTTGTAATTGTAATTTTTTCTTCCTTCTCCAAATGACATCAGCATCTTGTGTAAGTATTTTTCAAATACGTTTCAGTTCTGTTTGCATTTTGCGACATTGTGCTTCCGAAACCTACTTGTGACTTTACTCCATTACACCGTTGACCGTAAGGACAAGAAGCTAATGTCGTGTCCTATCACCTATTGCAAAATTTACTTACCTGAATTTATACCGTTTTGAATTGGAAATGTAGGTGATTATTTTAAACTCGTCGACTACTAGCCTTGATATTTCTCACTTATTCAATTTTAATATCTGATAATACCACCATTCTTAATTGTCCCAAACCCCCTTCCAATGAACTGGAGCTAGATGATAGCCTAAGAAATATTCTTCAGCTGTTCATAATATCATTTGAATATGGTTTCAATTTTTATTAAGAAGAGTAGGAAGCAACGTTTTACAACAGAAATATTGTCGTTTAAGATCACAAAAAACCTTCTTTTACATTACTTTTATCATGTTCGTTTTTGCAACTGGAAACGTTTCTTTTGGTACTCTCGTTTATAAAAACGGAAACATTCTCCAATGACATTATAAACTTCTCCAGAATATTTAGAAGGTTATTCTATATTTCAGTGGAAGCGTTTTCGGTCAACTGATGTACCGGACGTATATTCCCGGTTACTTGGTTCTTACCGCCAATCTCACCACCAGCGCTAGAGCTTCCTTTGCTTGTGCTTGTGTTGGCAGATTGTGGAGTCCCAGGCTTGGGTATTCTAACATCAGGATGTCGCTTGAGGAATCCGTAATACCAGTCATCGCTCGCCATTCGCTTCTCCTGGTTGAATTGGTTCGGAATCCCATTGGAGTCGCAATATTCGAAACAAATTCGTTTAATATCACTGGATGTGACAGTAAAACCTTGCTCTCGCAGGTCTCGAATTGTCTTCTCCAGTACATCTTCCTCAACTTTTGTCAAAATGGGGTTCCCACCACATGTTCTAAATTGATTGACATCACACTTACCGCCAGCCAGTATAAACTTTTGATACTGGCGATATAGTGTGGCCCTAGAAATACCGTACTGCCTTGCAGCATCATTTATTTTCAATTTGGCTTCTTTTATACAGACGAGGGCTTCCAGCAAATCCTCTTTTGACCAACGGTCTTCGGTTTTTCTCTTGTAGTTACGAACCATTTTACCGTCTGCACGGAATAAAAGGCATAAAACGATAGCCTGGTGGTTACAGCAGCATTTAACACATTAACCCGTCTGAAATTCAGTGAAACTTCTTTTAATACAAAATATCCTAAATATTTTTCATGTTGTTGTTCTTGTTTGTGACAGATATTTTCTACTAGCAGTTACTTTTTACACTAGTACTTTGTATATCAAGCATTGCATAAAACATCAATCAAGTTTATTGTGGAGGAAATGTAATAGTGTAAGTGTCTGTGTAAATTTCATAATAAGCATAATTACTTTCTTTTTATTTGCAAAACTTTATAGATAGTTTTAGAAGTTCTGCCAAATAAGAGTAATATTTGCATTAACTTGTGGTGTATGTATTTTGTTCTTTTTGAGACTTGAAACTTTTGTGTCTCGAACAAGCATTTGTGAAAATAAGGTTTGAACACAAGCATCAGGATGAATTATACAAGCGTTGTGTAAAGAGTTACAATGTCGCTTATAGGATTACATACAAGAAAATATTAATAATACGGATAATAAAAATAAACTATAGATCAATTTGAGACAAACAACAGAAAACATACAAAAGTTTAGTTTTTATTGTGGTCAAGTATCATAATTTTCAAACAATATAAGTTCCCCGTCATATTTTTAACATAATGCACGTGAAAGCAAAAGTAGTTGTAACTTACCTGGTTATGTGGATAAATCAAGTGATTTCACGTCTCTTAGAAATAGTCGTTAACTTTAAAACTTACAACAGTAGATTTAGTTCAAATGTTTCACAGTATTTAAAGTTTTTGGGCAGCTATCTCCAAACATATCGACCTTAATTCCAAAATTGAATGCAAGAGACGTGATAACCACTTGCTCTAATTGTTAAAGTTAGTTAATGAAACATATCAACTGATCATTAAAATATAGCATAACTAATCACACTATTAGTTCCACCTTTAACAAGTTAATTGCTATGCCAAGCAATTTTTACTTGATCTCTATTGACCGTCAATATCGTATGTATATGTATATTCACCGAATGTTCACCCAATTATCCTATTAATAACCTGTGTGTAATTGCAGTTTTTTAAGTGATTCATGTATCATGAAATACAAATTTCAGTATGGGTAAAATATATTCATTTATACTAATTAAATGAAGATATTGACATAATAGTCATACACTCGTCCCGTGCAAACTTTGATACCAAGCACAACAGCCACAGCAACAGTAGTTGTATAATTTGATATTCAACGGTGGTGTCACCTTTTTGGTGGCCTGACACAATTTACTACTCGTAATTCTGCGAAAAACAATAAAAAGACATTTGGTTCATTGCCTTTTAATAAAGACGCACGTAACTATTTTTTGTGTAACATTCGGGTTGTTGATTTGTCCAAGTTCTTACTCTTTTCATTGGTCTTAATAGTTCTTATGTAGCAATTTTCACGTTATTTGGTGTTCTTTCCAGTTATTGTTATATAAATTTATACGATAAAAAATGCACAGGCAAAATCAGCCAGAACCAACAACAGTCTGCGAGTTCCTTGGAATAATTTTCTATTATATCCTTTAGTCGTCGTTTGTGTGTGCAGGTTTGTGTGCCTGTCCGAATAAAACTAGCACTAAATATACATATTACGATAATATATATTGCACATAAGATTATATGAAGAATAACCTTCTACCAACTCCACATATCCGTTATTGGTAGTTGAGGAGCTAAGATAATCGTAACTAGAAAGAAGCGTCTTTTTCGGAAAGAAAGAAGCGAATGCGCTTCTTCTTATTTTAGTGATATATGGATGGCTTGTGTTTGTAATTTGCAATGCAACGCTGTTGTAGTTCTGCAATGTACAACACGATATCGCAAACTTTTTTCAGCACTTCTCCACTGTGCACATTTCTGGGGCGGGCTGATATTCTATTTTTCAGTAGCAAAAATTCTTTCTCGCTCTCTTTTTCTTGTACATACTTTACTTCACTGAGGTTCTTCTACTTCTGCTAGCACTCTTTGGGTCAATGTTAGACAATAATAATATTAGTAAAAGTGTTTAAGAAAACAGGGGCTACTGAAGAAAGCAATGTAATGTAGCTGCTTGTTACTTTGCGTTGTTAAGTCACAATTAATTTTTTTATCTCTGGATACAATTATAATGCGTTACTGTGAGGCTACATGACGTATTATGAGGATTTTTTGCGGCAGAAATACTGTCTCTGCTAAACTTATGAGATATGGCATGGTATGCATATTGTAAATTTCCATCTTGCTAATAGTATTTCGTTTTAACAAAACTGAAGAGATGCCTGGTGTATCGTCTTATTGTATAGCCTTACCCCTCTCTCTAGTCGATAGTAAAATTATTAGAATTGAAGGAGGGTAGGGAGTATCAAGCATAAAGGCAAGCTACACAGTGTGGGTAAGTTAAAAGTGCTTAGATATATAGGTATACATCTTTTTGTCGTTGTACTCGGTATTACGCTTGACAAAAACATACACAGTACGTTTATTAAACAAATTCACAGTACGCCTATTAGCGTAACACCACTTTGAGCTTTATTTTCAGTCTAGTCTGGTAGCAACCAGCTGCTAACAACAGTACCATCATGGGCCCTATACAGTATCTATAACTATAAAAGCTAAGAATAATGTATCGAATGTTGAAAATCCATGTCTGCCTTTGCATGTGCTACTACTAGTACACATCTATGGGAATGTGTATCAATTTAGTTCACCCCACAAAGTATACGGAGTCTCAAAAACATTTACAACCTTAGCTATCGAAAGGGTCTTATCGTGTACAAGGTCGTAAATCATGAAGTACTACGAACGGACAAAAGTTTCCAACCTGTTTTTAGTTGTATTCCTAAATAAATAAAGTCATTTACAAAATTGTAAAATTATTGTCGAAGAGATAACTGAAATTTTGAAATTAGCAAACGAACGGCTTTGTGCGGACTGACGGGTCGACTAGTCCGTGTACGTTTACTATTTTCGAAAGCTGTCTTACGGTAGCAAGTTGTATTCATAAAATAAACGAAGAGTACAGTAGTATTATCAGCACAGCTTCAAGATTCATAAATGCATCCGTATTATTCCGTATATACGACGTTCTACGTCTTTCATATTGCTGACGCTAACATGCTTCTCATTTGTAAGAGTTGGCATTTTGTCCGTCAATCAGGCCACCGTCCATGATATATGCTTTCAGAAGTTAATAAATAATTTTAGGTGAATCAAAGAACGCAACGGGACTAACACTGCTTTGTTATCTTCCACACGTTCCCCAATTTTTTAAACATTACGAGGAGGCGTTCCCTAGCTTTAATATTATGTGTATCTGGGAAATGTTCCCCAAACCTGGCCCTCAGGATCTGGAAAATAATACAGCATTGGGGGTTAATCTAATCAAGGTTCCATGCAATGGAAGTACCCCAAATAATAGTATTCCCTTCATCCTTTCAAATTTGTCTTTTGTAACCAAAGTTTTCTGTTAATTAAAATTTTCTCTATGGTTTCGTATAATCAGACGTGTGCAGATAGAAGATAAAATAATATGCCGTATTTTTAATGCCCAACGATAGAATGCCCTATTTAAATTACAAAAATGCCCAACGATATAAGTCTAGAGACGAAGGGTCTCTCTACACGTTTACGAAATTAGAAGGATAGCATGTAACTTGCAGCTGATGATGTTTACATCGGACAAAACATTGTATACTTATGGGAAATGTGTGGAGAAGAGTTAATTTTAGCAGGCTTATTTTGTTTTAACCGGAAATAATTAATAGAAAAATTGTTTGGAGGTTAAAGATAAGAACTATTTTTGAGTTGTAATGTTAAGTCGATTTGCCAATAACTGATGTAGTTCGCCTAGTGCTTCGACTCAATATTTGCATTGGTTTACCCATCGAAGCTCTGCGTATTCATCCTTGCTATTCCACCCAACTGCCGCTAGAGGCGCACTAAATCCCATACTCTATAATGCCCTATCAAAAATTCCGAAAAATTCCTAAGAGTTCGACAAATTAATATTAAACTTTTCCGAAGATTTCTTCTAGTATAATAGCTCACTAGTGTGCCAAAATTCAATTAATTAATATGGATATGCTGTATGTATGACCTATATAATGCCCCGTAGGATAGTTTCCAAAGGGTTGGATATAGGTATTAATACCTGAAACAGTAAAACAGAAAAATTGACGTTTACTCTCCTCCGAAATTCCCACCAGAATCCCAAATCAAATGCCAATGTAAAAATAATTTTTATTAAGATTCCACGGCATAATCATCATCATCATTATCTCCATTGTACGTAGTAAACAAATGAATGGTGTACATGATATGTTGATTTGTACTTTCGTTTATTCGCTTTAATATTGAAGGTCACCAGGGCTAAAGTATCGGAGGGACGAGGGGAGACTTTCCTATTCTATAAGACATTATGACTCCTCCCCCTCCTTTTAATGTTACATCTCAAAATCCAGGGGGGACATGTCCCCCTCGTTCCCAAGTTCATACAGCCCTGGCCCTGAAGGGCACCTAAAATCAAGTGGTTGGTTGGCACAAGCAGAGTTTGGTATCTTTTTATTTAGATGCAGATATAGATACGTATACATATCTAAGTATCTTGTATCTGAGTTCTGGTAAAAAGTATCTTGTTTCTGTGATCTGGTAAAAAACATCTTGTATCTGAGCTCCGGTAAAAAGCATGTTGCATCTGAGCTCCATACAACAGTATCTTGTATCTGAGCTCCAGACAAAAGTATCTTGTATATGTTTCTTTTATGAAGAAGATGCCTATGGCATATTTTTATGGAAGGGTTCAATGCTAAATAGAAAAAACATGCCATACATATTACATGCATATTTTAATAACATTTCACGTTAATATATGGTGTAATACACTATATAATATAGAAACCGGACATATTTCTGGATTACTTTGTATTATCTTGTTTCACTCGTAAAAAGTGAAGTATCTTGTAAAAGTATCTAGCGTTTAGAGTTTAGATACTTCATAAACTATCTTGTATCTGAATCTAAGAAATCTTAGATACCAAACTCTGGGCACAACAAAGAAATGCAAATGATAGTGCGAAAGTAAACTCGCCAGGTCTCTGGGGGAAAATTTAGGACAACTGCAACGACAACAACGGTATGCATTTAAAATATAGAACATTTAAAAATATCATTTTAAACCTTTCGCGCTACTTTTTGCTACAGTTTCAAAGTAGCGGATACTGGTTATGCATTTAGCGTATAGTGATAGTATCTTCACCACAAAGAAAATACAATTCTCAATACATACATGGCTAAAATTTTAGGTTTCATATGAGGGTTTCATATATGTGCATCATCATTATAATCATGACTTCATAAGCAGCACATTTATGTTGAAGATTTTTGTTTTGCGATGTCGTGGTGGAGTAGAAATTCGTTTGGTGCATATCTTCTTTTATTGAGCAGCAAGTTAGTATATGCTCTTGTATCTCTTTTCAGCTAAAATTTGTCCCCTTCTCTCATTACATTCCCGCAATGTAATGGAAGACTGTCTCTTTATAAAGGTGGAAAGATCCAAAGTTGTACATAGTGGATATTATTCTATCTCGAGTCGACAAAAGATAATTCCTCCACTCACAAAATTCACTTGCTACTGCTCTGCAAAAACACATTGAAGAGCTCACATAAGCTTTGATTTTAAATGTATACCTACACGAATGTACAATTTTGTCATTTTGTTTAGTTTCGTAATTCTTTTGTTGTATATCTTACTTTTTTGTTTAATGCTGTATGTTGGATGTTGCTGGAGGATGATATAATTGATACAGGTAACTATTCTTCGTGTATATTTGATTCATATTTGCAACTGTTAAATAAAATATACAAATACAATGCATGTTTTACAATAGGGTTTGATATATCTATTGAACAGTGCGCATTGTAAGTTACTTCAGGCTGTACATAAATGCCGTTTTAACACCGACTAGATGTACTTTGTCGTAAATATTCAATAAGTCACCTGGAGTAAAAATGGAATTATTAAGATTGAAAGATGATAACTATATATCAAGTAAAGTTTCGCCTTTACTGCCCTGTAGCATGGTATTTTTCATTCATCAACGATCCACATCCCGTACTCCCTTTCTGCTTTCCAATATAATATTACTTTGCTTAAACATTGCAACCTTAAACTTTCAATTTGCATACATTATCTCAATTACAAAAGCAAATATTTAATCGTTGATCATGTGTGAAATGAGATAAAATGACATTTTCTACATTAACTACGCCAATGAAAATTTATAAACATTGTAGGTTATCACGTCTATCTACGACACGTTTCCGGACATATTGTTTTCCAAATAATCCCCAATGCTTAACATTACGAGGATAAACTATGTCATAATGTCATCAAATATCTCCAGCTTATAGAATATATAGTAATGTTTAAAGGCATGGCTGTATAGGAACCAGGAAGGGGGATGAGGGGGACATGTACCTCTAGGATTTAGGATTTAGACATTTAGCATTAATTTTTCCACTCCCCTTACCCCATGGGGGTTTATCCCCAAAGCGCATCTATGAACTCGGACGAGATATTGATCCAAACTATTGATCTACAAAAGAAGAATTTCAAAATTCGCTTTCCTTCAAGAGTTAGAGCTAGAGTGTTTACGGTCGGACGGCCGGAAGACACCAAGAAAAACTAGTTACTACCAGAAGGCTGGTCGGAAATAAAACTCGGTATGTGTGTTTACCATAATTATGTTTTCTTCTAGTCTGGGCTGTGAATCACGTAGTAATGTGATCTTTGACATTTTGTGCACTTGTTTGCGAGACTCCAAAGTACACCAGAAGAGACTTCAAAATGCGAGAATCGACTTTAGGATGGCCCCTATCCACCTCTGAATACAATTTCAACATTTCACTTGCTCTGCCGTCAAAACATATTTACCGTTAGAATTACATTCAGCATTGTAGCTGACTGAAGTCAATGTTGAATGTATATATCGCCCTCGAACTTTGACGTTCTGATGTATTTCTGATTCAACCAGTCTTCACATTGGGAGGTTGACAACTATAGGCGAATCCCTTCCCTATCGAGTTTTGAGTCCTGATATTAGTAAAAAGAAAAGTTCCCTTCTCGAGATATATTCCTTATACGGATGAACAAACGGACGGACAGCATAAAATCAATGAGCGACCAAGTCACTTAATAAATAAATATATAGCATCTATTGGAAGTAGAAATATATAGAAGTTGATTCGTTTACAACTGCGCCGATTTCCCATTGGGCTATTTTACATAGAACCTAGCTGGTATACAGGTACATCGCCATTGTTGCATAGGTATCCAATTATTACGTGTTCGCCTGTCTGTCAGTCCGTGAACAGGCGTCTCCTGATCATATACGATTTTGACAAATTCAAAAATATTTGGATTATCGATAAAGGACCATATAGGGATGAGCACTCTTGATTTTGAGCCATATCGGTAAACCTCTAGGGACGGACGGTGAAAGCTATTTCATATTATGTATTTCACATTTTCATTATGCTATGGCTCATTAGAAAAATGGAAAGTGATTGATTATCAAGTAAAACGTGAATGCATGTACGCTTTCAGCTACGTCGTTATCCCTGCAATAATAACAGCAGGTTTACATCATAATAGCATATAAAACGGGAAGAAGAAGGTAAAGCTGGTTGCTGTGGAGTATGGAAGCTCACTTCTCCCCTTTTTTCACAAGCGTCATCTCACCCGTCGTCACAGACAGGCGTACGCGTTTCTCCGACAATCCATCCCAACACAACAGCGAGCGGAGTGTGTGTGAACACTCATGAGAGCAAGACTGGGGGAATTATTGACCAGACGGCAAAGAATGATACCAAAATGCATCTCCGTCGGTCGGTGGTATTGTTGGAGCCGAAACCCTAACTTTTTCTGAGGCAAGTACAATATTGCAGGATCATTGTGCACAAGATATGTCCATATACAAAAGCGTAGAGTAGTGTACTACGAAGTACAGTATTCGTACCCCATTATGCATGTGGGGTACATGCATAGACACAGCTTGAGTTTGTATTTTAAAAAACAATAATTATCGCTGCTGCCTTCTTCGGCTGTGTTGCATTGCAACAGCTAGCGTGTAGCAGTATCCAAGAGAACCTCATTCTCATCATAACCTACAAGAATATTCTGCGCATTCTTCAGGGGTGACGTGAAGAACGAAAAGTGCTCAAGTTATTGGAGGAATTGAGGATTTGTGTACACGATCTACCTACATAATACGGCCTTTTTTGAGGTTTCTCTCTTCTACAATTCAATGGATTCTCGTTGAGTGATGATGCCCCGTTGTTGCCAGCATTACATTGTGGCTTGGGCTGTCGCTTGTCTTGTCGTCATGGCATGAAAAGGGGTTTTGGCATTGCTGTTGGTTGCAATGCCCCAACATTTTCAGCTACGTTGTGTGTGGGTGGCCAAGTCTAGTATCGTGTGTGTTTTATACACTTTCTGTATAAACTGAGACGTATTCATATAAAATAGCTCGCTTCAGCTATGAGTAGTATGCTATATCGGCTCAAAACTCCCCACCGCATCATCTAGCTGCTTCTGTCGCAAAAGTATTTTGTGACCGTGCGTAGTTCTCCTCCTTTTGTCTTGTTGTATGTACCACTTACCTTTACATGCTTTCTTGGTGCTTTAAAGGGAGGAAAAGTAAATGATATGCTGTTGCTTTATTACACCAACCACTGATTTTCAATTATGCCTATGTCCAAGGAGAAGAAGTATGTGTCTAATACAGAATTTTTACAGTGCCCCAAAGTAAACCAAGAGAGAATTGAGTTTGAGTAAGAAAACGACAAATCTCTTTGAGATGGAAAGGCATATCGGACAGAATATAGCCTAATTTATGCATAACGAAAGACAAAATCCATGGGAATGTATTGTAAGACGTATTATCAAACAGGTCAATGAGAGATTAAAATTGAAGAAAATGTACTCTCTGTATTCCGACAAATCGTCTTATATCTCTTGGAATCCCTGGCCACAGTCTCAAGAGTCTCGTTTACTCTTGGTTTCTGGTACGCTGTTGAGAGCTGAGAGCGAGCTTCATTTCAAATACAATAAAAGTATTGAGCAATGTACTATGGAACTACAGTATTGTACATAAATATTAATGTTGACTGAACCGAATAGAAGACATAAAGGCTTGTTACATTGATCTAAATTTACATTAGTTGTAGACGGGGGTTCACATAAGTAAATTATTATCAGAAATATTGTTATTTGCTCTATACCAACTTTTCAATCATGTCAACTGTTAGTACATATAGAAACTTACAGAGAATCAACCATGAAGCCGAATTATAATTGCCTAAAAATACTTCAGTTCTGAGAACCCAAATGAATTTCTACTCACCAATGAAGTCAAATGCAGCATTTCAATAAATAGCATAAAAATCGTCAATATATAGACGCACTGCATATTAAATGGTATGTTGATACGTACTGCTGAACGTACTGTTGCGACTGTAGTCCTGTGGTATATGTTGATTATTCATTTAAAACCTCATTGGGAAGGAGATATGGAAGGTGCTAAAAGTGAAATTTAAAATGCTGAACGTCATTTAAGTTTTTAAATTAAACTTATTTTTTATTCGTCTTTTAAATATAAAACAATCATTATATCACTTCCTTATATGATGCAAGCTTTTTCCCTTACACAAAATTCACACCCTCTTTTTACACGTTCGCAGTTTTCTGATACTTGCTACAGCACTGGTATTTGAATGGTGCTGTAACACTTGCCATAATTGCATTGTAAACGTGAAAATAATGAACTCTCTCATTGATCAACTTAACTGCGGATCTTTAGGCTCGGTAGTAAAAATTATAGAAGCATTTCAGATAGTCATCGTGTCGACATATATCCATCTGACAATGAGTACGAGTAGTAAATCACTTTATACGTTCCTATTTTTACGACGAATGCAGACTTCTTATTTTTAAATGAAGGTTTATTATCAACAGGTGTGAATGGGGCTTATGAAACCCATTTCAAAGTTATAGTATTGTGTGGTTATATTTTTAGCAATTTCACTGGGAATAAAAAAGTCATGCATAAAATTTATCAAATTTATGTTTTAGAAAGATTGAAAAATATTAATAAACCTGCTGTGAGTTTAGGAACCGCATTTCGTATATATATGTAACGTTTTATTGGGAATGATGTCGACTAGTTATAAATATGCAAATGAATTTTCTAATAGGATAATATAAAAACGAAAGCACTCAAATTTGAATCTCTGAAATTTATCTTCCCATCAGCATCATTGAGCTCCCCATTTGAGTCGAGTCTTTGCGAGAACCTTGTTGGTCTGATGGGGGTTCTTCTGTGACTGGTTCTTCCTTGCCTACCAGAAGCCTATACTTCTTGGCAATTAACGGCCAGTCAGTTACAGTTTCGATACGCTGCTGATTTCCAACGCTTAATGTTGATCCAATGGCTGTTGCTCCATGCATTGGAGTTCCGGGTACCATGGGGCTAACTTGTGCAACGCTGAGGCGCATGATGTCAGAAACTTGAAAAAACATCAAAAGGAGTACATTTGTCATTTTCATATATCTTGAGTTAGGGTAATAATAACGTTTGGTGAAACGTCAGGTAAATACATATGAAATGAATGTTGGTGTTTTATTGATTTTAATGTTGAAGTACGGAAACATCTAACGATGTACCAGTCACGTTAGTCACGTATGCGTAGGGGGTGTAGTATAAATTATATCTTACCTCTTGGGGTCATTTGAGTTTTCTTAAAAACTTGCTGCCAACGCTGTCTTGGAGTGGGCTTCTCCTTAAACGGCAGAAATGGCGTTGCCCCTTTAGGTAGTGCTCCAGCTTGGCTTCCTTTTGCCTCCCATTTCAAAGGATTGAATGGCTCTGTTGAATTAAATAATGAAATATAACTTGATATCTGAACAAAAACAACACCTTTCTTTATACGAAACAGGTTTTCATTAGATATTTATAGTTTTGTTCCACCAACTACTTGTATGTATGTAACTTATCATTAGTGTTTTCCACAGAAGCAGTTGCACCACAACATGTCCACCATAGCTTGGACAAAAACTGCGGTCTCTTTTTATTTGTATTTTGATTTACACTCATTAATTGTGAATATACGTTTGTTTTAAAAGTAAGCTGCACTGCTAACTCAATTCTGTGCTGTTCTTTGTCACATTTCCACTTTATTTTAGATTTTTATCTTTTCTGAAATAGTAAAAATGAACGAAGGAGCTGAATAAACTGAAAAAACTGATAGCGAAAACGAATATTCATTCGTCAACCTAACATTTACTTGGATACTACCACCACTAATATTTTTACTGCACTGCTCTATCTTGAACTTCTTTATTCACTAAATTCGCCAAGGTCTGTCTGGTCTCACGTCTCACATTTTTCCATACCCGCAGATAAACCTACCTGCTATCCATCAAACCATTCTGACTATTTTATTACCAAAATACCGAAAATATCACAGGGCAGCGTGAAAGTTTGGATTTTATCCATACTCAAGGAAACATGGCTCCCACTTACGTTTACGTATGAAACTACGTCATATTCGTCCGGAAGTAATACATTACTTATGCATGGAGTTGAAAGCATACTTTCAAGAGCGCACTATTGACCATTTTTTCTGGCAAATGCAACAACTACGGACGGACTAAAAATGCATGCGAACGTTTGTAACATTGTAACCAAGGAGGAAGCGGTGGGTGAATGCAAGTAACAAGTAACAATACAAGAATAGTGAAAGCACCCACGCAATTTGTATCTTGTACCTTACTCAGCGTCCATGAAACTTAATTTTTTAATGTAAATCTTAACCCATTTCGTTTGCTGTTGCATTAAATTAATATTTGTAAATTAAAGCAGTAACTACGACGCTCCGGAGTTAATGGCAATTAGTTCTGCCTGTCTCTTAGTAATTAAAGGACTATTAGACTTTTTACATTCATCACAGTAACAAATCAGTTTGAGTACTCTTGTGTGGGGTGGACCTTGTAGAAACGAAAGATCATTTTAATTGTGATGATTTTAATGTAACAGAAAGGGGTAAAGGTTGATAAATATGCATTTCATAGTTTAAAGTAATTGTAAAGTCCCTGAGCGTTGGTGACTCATACTAACTGTCTCCCACGTAACATATAACTTGGACTCAAATATGATATACATGTATCTCTTCAGTTCTTTAACATGTGCAAATATGCAAAAGAGTTTAAATTAGGACAAATCTAAAGATACTAACAACGGGAACTGGAAAAAGCTATTCAAATGTGAATATAAATATATAACATGTAAAGAAATCGTGCTATTTAAAATTACTATTATTGAGCTAAGTCGAAATACGTGAATATGCACGGTTAAAATATTTCCAGCTGGGGAAAGGAAAGACATACCTACATGATTTACGGTACTGGTACTACGGCATACTATAAAGTATTAACTGTAAGTTAGACATAAATAATGCCTTTACTTCCAAATCAAAATAAATCTGGAGGCGTAGGGGTGTTAAAAAGCAATTTGATAATCATTTCATATCATATTCCGACTCACTCTAAAGCGCTTGTCCAGAGCTATTTTGTTGTGCTCTCTCAGCTACCTGAAGTTACAGCAGTTTTTATTTCAATATATTTGTTGTATAAACTTAGATACTTAGAAAAAGTCACAACAGCTTCATTTAACATTGGTGCCGTTTGTGTTTGGCAGATTATGAATATATGCCATTACGGCGGGGTGTACAAATCTTTACGTCGATATTTTCATTTATGTCAATCTATGCAAAATAGTAGTCAAATATGTGCGAAAACACTTGACTGGAAGCTTACGATAAGTTATTGCTTAGTTATTACTTTGCATGTTCGAGCATAATATACTATTTGTATGCAAACGTCAGTTTTATATTTACTTTGCTCCTTTCACCGTGTTTTTCGCAAGAAGAAATACACACAACGGCACTGAAGATTTAGCCTGAAAAACGCCCTTGTAGGTGCCCTCGAAAGAATAAAAGCTTTGGCTTTGAGAGACAATCACATCAGTTTTGCAGAACGACGAAAATTCGCTTTAAAAGGTCTCGCCTCGTCCACTTGGGCTTTCAAAGACTTGACAAGTTGTTTTGTAAAAAGGATCTTAAACATGAAGAAAGCACAAAGGGTCTTTAAACCCATTCAAATCGTTGGTACTTTTGAATCAATGTCTTTCACGCCATATACGCAGAGTAAAGTAGTAAGTATAGTAAGCAAGAACGTCATAAAGTTTCGCGCTGTACAACTACAGTAAATGAAGAACATAAATTCACTTCGTACTTTCATACTAAAATTTTAATTGGCATTTATTACCTGCCATTTATAACACCAACACCTCGTTTTTGAAGTACCAGCTACTACTTGATAGCTGTATTATTACTAGCAATATAGAAAAGGTGTGTGTGCAGTTAGAATTTTTAAGATTTTCATACCTCTTGCTTTTTTGCATTTTTTGTACATCCATGCTATTGGGGAAATTATGAGGTTTAAAGGTGATGGCGTAGCGGATGTTCGATGCATGCTTCTGATGAGTTTTGCTAATCCATATTTCCATTCAATGTCAGACTGAGCCTGGATTCTTTGATATGTATCAGACATCATAGCAATAAGTAAATTGATAAGTACAACCACAGTGACCAACATGTACACTCCGAAAAACACTTTAAAGAGGATTAGTGTCCATTCAGGTTGCCCAAGTACTTCAATTTTCATTTCCACCGCACCGTTTAGTCCAAATAGAGCGAAAAATAGTAGTTCGAAAGCGTCAATCGGAGTTACCTTAACTGGAAGAATTTAAATTTTTTATTAATGCGATTGATCACTGTGAAAAAAATGAAAGGGTAAAAGTTTAGTTGTGTTGTTGTGTTATTACCTCCTGATGGCAATCCATTGGTAAGCGTTTTTGGTATCGTTTCATTTTCATTTTTCGTTCTTCTGTCATGTATGGGATGATTAAGTGCTGACATAACAAGGGAAAATCCCACCATGAAAATGGCGAGTACAGCTAAAAATCTACACAAATTAATTGATATTAATATCAAACTTAACACTGTTCCTCTGAGGTATTTTCAATTTCATTGTTTCATCTTCAGTATATCTTACCTTAGACGATAAATTAATTAAAATATTTGATAGCTTGGCAGAAACGTCAGCAGGGGCGGGGGATGAAAGCACAAATTCGTCAATTGGTTCATTATCAATATTTTTGCCACACACGGTAAGATTAAAAACAAACTGCGAAAACAATCGACATGACAAGTTTACTCAGTCCGTTTGTAGATTTACATGTATGACTTAAATGTTAAAATGTGAAGTTTATTACGTCTTTGTCCTCCATAAGGCCATATGTATCATGTTCCTTTTTCATAAGATAACTCAGAACATCGTTATGACTTTCGGCAGCAGCAAACCAAATAGCTGAATGACCCTTCGAAGTTTTAGCAAGTGGAGATGCACCACTCTCTACTAACAGCTTTACAACTTCTAAGTGGCCCGCTTTTGAAGCACATATCAAAGGTGTCCACAATTCCTTTAAGAAAAAATGTTGAATGTCAACTATACATAGACTGTTCATGATGGGCATATTTAATAGATATGCAAATTCATATGTGGACATATAGGATTAACTGTCTACCTTATCTATGGCATCGATTTCTGCTCCCTGTCCCAACAGAACCTCAACCATTTGCTTATGCCCATGAATAGCTGCAATGTGCAAACCTGACTTTCCGCTTGCGTCTTTACTTTCTAACAAATCCGACGACCTACTAAGAAGGAGTCCGACCACCGTTGTGTGACCCCCACGACAAGCTAAATGAAGGGGGTTGAAACCCTGTAGTACGACAAAATAATGTGTTATTTTCATCACACTTGACGTGTAACAGCAGTTTTAATGACTTATTTTTGGGTTTATCATCGTTTACCAGATTTGCGGTAGGTGCATCAACTTGAACACCTTCAATGTTCAATAACAATCTGACCACGTTTTCCTCACCAGAATATGCAGCCATGTGTAATGGTGTCATTCCGGATTCAGTACCTAGTTCTTTAATAAATGAGGAAGCGGCAGAGAGTGGCGGTTCTGTGACAGATGTTGCTGGTATGTTCGTTAGCAATTCGCGAACAGTTTCTACACGAGAGCAATAATTGTTAAAAATCATGTATTTGAATAAGCAATGAATCCTTGGATTTTTATTACCTGCTATTAAACTTTCCTAAACTGTTGTTATTGTCATCGTAAAATATTTAAATGCTTTTCCTTACCCGTTTGTCCATAAAACGCAGCGATGTGTAACGCATTCATGCCTAGTTTTCTACTTGTCTGTGCAACTGCCTCTGAACTTCGAAGCGCTTCGAGAACATTGGTGTGTCCATTTTTTGCAGCTAAATGGACAGCAGTGTAGCCAGCCTATAAAATAAAATAATTGCTGTAGCATCTTTTATTGCAATGATCATAATTACAGGTTGTAAATTTAATGCGAGGTTGTATGATTTTCAACAATTTTCCTCGCGTACCCTATTTTCGTCTGTGGCACTTGCTCCAGCGTCAGTCAAAGCTTTCACTAGATCTGAGTGACCACCCTCTGCGGCAAGTTGTAAAGCGGTGGCATCAGTACTTCGATTACGAGCGGTGATTACTCCCGTTTTGTCAAATTTCATTAGTTCCTCTAGTACTGCCACCGAACCTTGCATAGCAGCCAAGTGCGCGCATGTACTTCCGTCCTGAATGTAAAAATTGAGTAAATGAGGTTTTACATAAAATCGAATTCACAATTTTACTGCATTACACATGCCACTCAGTGTCAGTTGACACTTGACAAATACTCACAGTACGTCGCGTCATCATGAATATCACAAATACAATTAGACAGTAATCAAGGATACCTTCGTTGAACTGGTTACGAGTGAGTTTTGGTGCTTTAGAAAGAGTTTGATAACTTCAGCATGGTTGTTTTGCGCCGCCAAATGTATCGGTTTTTGGCCTTTTTCATCGGCTGCATCTGGATTTGCACGAAGGCCCATCAGCAGCCTACACACTTCCAACTGCCCGTTTTCTGCAGCAAGATGGAGCGGCGTTTGCTTTTTCTAAAAAACGAGTGATTCCGTTTGTTTCATAGCAAATTTATTTCCAAACCCATTTCCAAACAAAATGATATACGTAATCTACAAGAAATAGCATTGACACGTACCAATGTTAGAGCATCCACATATGCACCATGATCCTGAATAAGAAAAATACATAATCTGGAATATCCCTTCATTCCAGCCAAATGGAGTGCAGTTAGACCCACGCGTGACTTGGCATTGATGAATGCTTTATGTTCTAGCAAGATCCCACAAATTTCCTGGTAAAAAGAGAGAAAAATGTTTTGACTTTTTGCTTGAATTTTCTTACAGCAAATTGTGAGACCCAAATGTCAGAATTTTCACAAAAATGTGATTTACACTGAATTTATTAACGCAAATTAGTTTACAAACCTGATAACCGTTTTCGGCTGCCAAATGCAGTGCAGATCGACCCTCTGTGTCAAAAACATCCACTCTTGCGTTGTTTTCAAGTAGCGTCTTAACCACTTCCTTGTGTCCCTTATGACAAGCTATAAGAAGCGGAGACCATCCCTTGGAAGACTGTTTGTTAAGTGCTCTTTGGCACTCCACTGGGGTAAGGCGATTCAGCATTTCTTTCAATATATCGTTGTTTCCTTCTTTAGCCACATAGTGGAATGCCGTCTCATGGGTCTAAGCAAAACGACACCATTAAAACATGATTACACGTGCCTAGGTTTTTACTTTTTATAGCTGTTATAAAGTACCTCTTTCGTCTGCCTGGAAACTGATGCTCCACTGTCCAACAGTAATTTAACAATATTTCTGCCCATATCCTCCTTTTTCAGGTTTTGTTCGCTTCCTTGGAGCTGGATTTTGTTTTCATTTAGTCTCGCTGCATAGTGCAAAGCGCTTTCCCCTTTGGCAGTGACAGAGTTTATGTATAACATACACTCTTGGGCACTTTTTTCCTTCTTGACGTACTCAAGAAGTTCTTTTACTACCCGGAAGTGACCGTACGTACAGGCAAAGTGCAAAGGAGTTTCTCCGTTCTATAAATTGTTTCAGAAAATAAACTTCACTTTAGAAAATATATTAGCTTTGTTCCTTCATATAGACAGGTTGTTTGTACGCCTTACGCTAGCCCTTTGTTGAGGGCTGCCACCATCTTGAAGCAATAGTCTAATTATTCGTAGTCGGCCGTGTCGTGCTGCAACGTGAAGGGGCGTTTCTCCATTTTCCATCGTGATATTTGGATCTGCTCCTGATTTGAGAAGCATCAACGCGCACTTCTCGCCTTCCATGACACGAGCTGCAATATGAAGTGGTGTTTCCTTATCTTTTCCACCTGTGTTGACAAGCAGACAAGACGATATATATACCGTTATCATTAATGCAATAAAATATGCACGCACAAAAGTACACGCAAATAGAAGTCATACTTTTACGGGTACGATTATAAAACCTAAAAACTTATGTTCAATTAACGTTGTAAGTACCTTTGATATGCACCTGCGCCCCGTAACCCAACAATGTTTCTACGACGTTTGGTCTGACGGCTTCCACAGCTATATGTAGTGCAGTAAAATTGTCCTACGACACGAAAAATAAATCATAAAGAAAGTACACTTAAAGCTGCATTTTATTCATCAACCCGCATCATCTTTCAAGACCGTTTATGCTACATTTGTAAAGTAGAAACGAGATAAGAAAATAAAAGGAAAACAAAAACAAAAGGAAAGAAAAATGGCTGCTTACATTTGTAGCAGCATCAACTTTCTCTCCTTTCTCTAGTAGTTTACTTATCATGGCAGCATGACCGTGTCTAGCTGCAATGTGAAGACTCCTGGCTCCGCCCTACAACATACATGTAATTGGATTTATATAAAAATTCATTTTAAAATGAAAGCGGACGACTTTCATTGTTACCATAACCTTGAATTGTTCCTACCTTATTGGGCATTTGAAGAGGTACTCCTTTCCGAAACAATGCCATTGCGGTTTCTGGATGGCCATGAAGCGAGGCAATGTGCATGAGAGTACTACCATCACGTGTACGCTCAAAAACGGATACTTTGAACTTGTCTGCCAATAGTTCTATGATTTGGGTATGTCCTTGCATTGCAGCTAAATGAATAGGCGTTCGATCTGGAAACCAATAATTGATCGTTTAATATATTTTTTAATTGGTATTTTGCTCTTTTCAAAATTTCATTAGGATGTAAAAGCGCACCTTCCTTATCAGTTATGTTGGGATTAGCTTTACAAAGGTAAAAAAATTTGACAAGATTCTCGTCTCCTAGTTCGGAAGCTACATGAAGTGGAGTTTGGCCAATACCCTAGTACACAAAACAGAATGAATAACATGGAAATGTCGTCACGACATGATGTCATGAAAGATAGAGGTTGATCACGCATCTTACATTAACTGCATCTACATTGGCACCAGTGTCTACAAATATCCGCGCAACTTCCAGGTCACGCTTTCGGACCGCTAAATGAAGGGGCGTATCGTTCATGGGTCCTGCCTGCTCGCGTAACTGCTCATGAGCTTGATTTGTCAATAGTTCTTGACAGGCACCACGCAATCCTGTTTTTAAGGCCACAAATATTGGAATGTTCCCATCCTGCATGCAAATTTGAAAATATATCACATTAAAATTACTTTTCCTTCAAACCATTTTTCATTGTTATCAGCATATCGCCGTGAGCAATAATAAATCACGCCATGTTCACACGCAGGTAATCAGTGATCAAGGATTTATTACACTGCTATGACCATTTCAGCTAGTAATGATTTAGATACGTTTGTCTGTCTGTCTTACGATTCAGGCAATGATAAAGAACCGTGCGAGGACGTGTACTTTAGATTTTGGGTCTTATTGGTAAGTTTCCAGAAGTAAGGATGAATCTAATTTCACAGTGTTAACTGCAAACCCGGTACAGTTTCTATGCATTTTTCGTCACTTTTATGTATGACTCATTCATTATCATTGTCCTCAAGCGGGTATGGAGTTGCATAAGAAGAATCTCAAATTCGACGCCAAATACGCTCACGACTCTCTTCTAATAGCTCCAGCAAGGGGAAAGCAATTTTGTATTTCTCAAAGATACTGTGTGACGGCTTACCTGACAGCGTTTGTCGAGTTCAAATTGAGTATTAATTGGGATTCACTAAATGTCCCCCCATGCATGACATTGGGAATCAGTGGCACTGACAAATGGGAATTAATTAAATATAAATATCAACTGAGGGCTCATTCGACAGAGTTCAAAGAGTTGGGTCACCTGTCAAACACTATACTGTATGTATTTGTATTTGTACTGTATTTGTTCAACTACATAAGTACGTCAGGTATTTCACTGTCCTTGTAATTACAGTGGGGTTATTTTTGAGAAATGGAGTGATTTGTGAGATCTGTACCCTGAAAACATTGATGCACACAATTTTCGCACGTGTTTTGTAGACTGTAACTGCAAATTACTTAATCAAACCTAACGTCTTAGTAGACCTGCATTTAATATCAGTTCAGTTCAAGCCCTTTAATAATATGCCATATCTGCCTTTCTGTATATTCCATATCTAGGCATGTACTACTTTTACCGAACCTGACCTGCATGATACTGGTGGGATAATTGAAAATGTCCTATTTGTTGCAAAATATAAAAATGGTAAAAAAAATGAGCATACGTATTACAATCAACGCAGATGGATGGAAATTAATCCGCCTTTTCTTGCATTGTACTTAATATGCGCCAAATTTATTTCCAGTTGGCATTTGACATAACGACATTTGAGTTATACTCGTCTGTTTAATTCCTACAAGGCAAATGCAATATTCATAAGATTGCCGTTCATTGATGAAAACCACCTATAGCATAATTTGACTTTGCTCAATAATATTCTTGTTAATTTACTAAATTAACTACGTAAGTTTTGGCTTCATTTGTAAATTGGCTGTAATGTTTGGCTGTAACGGCAATTGAAGGGGATATAACTCTATTATTAATAGGTCATTGCTTTTCAACGTTAATATTTGTTTGTAACAAGGAAAAGCTCTACACATGAGTAAAACTTCATGCCGTGCGCAAGTCAAGATTTTAATATAAGTTTCTGCCATGGCATGAACCTGAACTGATTTTTTGACCTATCATGAAAGACTTGATACCTGAACCTGAAATTTTAGAGCTGACACAGTATCGAATGTAAATACTAACCTGAATAATAGTATTACATGCAACCAAATAACGTGTTTCCAGTTGGGTAGAAGCGCTGTATTTTTAAGACCAACATTCTAGTACTCCTATATTACTTTTTTCTCCTGCGTGTAGGCACATTGACTTCAGGAAAAGGAATTTTGAAATATGTGTACGTCAAATGATAGATGCGACTAAATGGCACGGCTGAATTCGTAAATGGGCTATACTACCCCCACCCGCGGTAACCCCGTGGTCACTTTAAATTTTAACGTCGAAACTATAACTAAAAATAAGGCATACGATGTAAGGTTTCTCTATGGAGGAATTATAAAACATATACAGCTTGATCTAGATTGACCGACTTCTGCGGCACCATTGTCATCCAAGAAGCCCCAAAGTAAATCACAATTTTTCAATGTTGCCCTATTAGAATGAGATTTGTTTTATTCGTAATGTTAAGTGCTAATGTGTGGATCTGTTAGTTTCTGGTAATTCTAGAAGTTTTCAAACATTGCATCCATCATGAATGAGAATGACATTATAAATGCTGCCACTATAGAATAACTGAAACACTAGAACTTCCCGGAATAAGATATATTAGTTAAATGGAGTGAAGTAAGGTTTTACTTTTTTTAAACGACTAACAAGAATGGAAAACTTTATGCAGAAAAGGTTTTAATACTGTTGAAACATTGAACACGTAAACAAAGCAACATTTAATACAACTTACCGCATCTTTTTGGAGTCGGGCGTCCTTTGGCATAACTCCCAGCAATGCTCGCAATATCGATGCACTGTTTCCAGAGGATCTGGTACATGCAACATGGAGGACATTTTGTTTCTTCGGCTAGCAATAATTGTATCAAACATGAGCATTAGATAGGATATTATTTCACCCATTTAATTAATGCTTGTACACCTTGGAATGTACTTGGTTGCAACTGTCACCATTAAGATCTAAAAATATATATACATACATTGTTATATAACATATATTCACCTCAGTAAGCACTTCAACATCAGCCTTTTTAAAGATAAGGAATTTAACAGTGTCATCTCTGCCATGCAATGCCCCCAAGTGTATGGGAGACAGTCCGTCCTACAAACCAGAACAACATCATATTTACATACCAACGTTTTTCTAAATGAGCACATAATCGATTTTCCCCGTGGTGGGTGTTTGTTACATTAGACGCATAAATATTTAATTGCCTAAATGTTTATAATAAAACAGAAAGACACACTCAAATTACAAAGATTATCGCGAGATAAGCTGGTGTGACTAAAGGCGTACCTAATTTCATATTGCCTACGTGTGTATAACCGTCACGTCACCGTCCGTACGTTGGAAGTTACAACTTGTAAGCTCATAAAAATGTAGTTCACCTGAAATGCTCCTAGTCGGCCGTTAATACATACATTTAGCTACGGTTGTGGATCGTACCCACTGGTACTTCAAGTGTTATACATACCCTGAAACTATTAGCAAATCCTTTTCATTTCAAAGAAGTAGACTAGCAACAGAAGAGAACGCAATGAACGCATTGATTCTTTAGCATGGTCTAAATCTGTCCAGCATGAGTAGCCTCAATAGGACGCTTGCTTTCATTCTCATTTGATGCAGAACAGGCAAGCACTACCTACACCTTCTTCATATTCATGACTTTGACATCTACTTGTGTAATAGTTGAAGAAGTGGTAGTAGTAGCACCGTATTGTATTATTTATTGCTTCCTTTTTTCACCTGTGTCGTTAAAAAGTACATGGAATAATAATGCACAACCTGTAAAATATTAAGGCAATTTTCCGCTGCTATGTTACTACTACTACTACTGCTGTGTGTACGGAGAGCAGAAGAGAAAAAAGCGAGAGCTCAAAGCAACTGGAGCAGAAGAAAAGTAAATGGAAAGTAGGACTCTGTCCTCATTTTCATTTGAGAAACCGGATACAGAGGCCGACCTGCTTTGTTGCTCGGTTGTGATTTTTTCCAGTTTTAGCTGCGTGATTTTTTTTACTTGGCCACTTCTATACGCTTAAATTACTATGACTCACTTAAAATAGAATGGTTCTTGGAATTTGTAACGGAACGACACATCTTCATGTTGCTGTTGCTTGAACTACAACTGGTCTAAACTGGGAAAAGGTGACTGGAAATTTGACCACATTTCGAAAATGGCCACTCTGCATTTATTACCATTTACCTTAGTTTAGTCGAAATTTACGTTTAAAGTTCATGCAAAAACCCCATTCAGCAAAATGATTGTTTTTCCAAAGCAAAGAGAAAATGGAGACTTATAAAGGGGGCATTTAATGCGTTTCGGATATGTGTATTTGTATTTTTGAAAGCTTCCATCTTCCGTAATTGTCACTATGATGAGTCGTTTAAATGCGGACATTCCAGTCTAAATCCATGTCAACCTAGTGTTCAGTTCATACAGTGTAATTAGTAATTACTACATACCCGATTTTTCCTTCTGGTGCAATTGTTGTTGTATTTTCCCGGAGTGTATGAATAGGCAATAAAATGACCATTCCCGTCTGCTCTGCTGCTGTGTAAAATGAGTAATAATATATCCTGAAATAGGTATGCACGCTTTACCACTCCTTTGTGCACTTTGCACTTTATTATATAGACGATGGCATTAGTTACTATTATGTACAGTAAAACAGATTGCGAAACTTGTTGGCGATGCGATCAACAAACGAAAAATGTAAACACACCGCAACAACAGCGACAGCGCTGCCTGCTAAGCAATATATACGGGGGAAACACTTTGGCCATGTGTGTACTTACTCCAATTTCAGCACACACCAGGGGACTTTGATAAATGTCTTGCAGAGAGCAAACGATCAATCACGGCATGACTTTTGTGCCTTTTCGATTTTTCTTTTCAAAGTTCCATCGCACAAGGCGCTTTTGTGTGTCTTTTATGCACCTACTAACCTGCATTTTTCTTCTCAAGTCAGACGAATGACTGTTTGTCATTTCAGTCTACTTGTATGAACACATTACAAGTGTTAGTCTCAAAGACCGCAGATAAAAACACTTTAATGAGTCCTTCGCGTCGCCTGTTCATTTAATAAAAATCATCAGTCATGAGTCATGGTCAGTTTTGAGCTGTGAGGAAATTGAAGTTTGAAATCAGGATGAATATGCTGTACAGCAAGTTTTATCACAGGTAAATTAATAAATTTATTTCACTTTAACTAAAAAATACGTTGCGGCAACGAAATAATGGCTAGTGGTTATCTACACAAAAAATGATTACTTTCTCCTTACATGCGACCCTTGTTTGATTGTATGAAGTAAAGAGAAATACATAAATATCATGTTCAAGTATTGCTAAATCAAAACGAAAGCCTTGACCCGGCCGTTGTAGCAGAAAAAAAAGAGATTGACAAGCACAGTAAGACTTTGTGCAACACCATTCAGCAATAATTAAGTAGTCAACCAGGGGGAATAAAACAAAAACTAAATACGATTCGAAGTTACTTAAAAAAAGCGCAGTCGGTAGAGATTTACTTAAGCAACGTATGACTGGAATGACAGTTCTTTTTCGGCGGGTATGTAAGACGTAGAATTATTTATAATTTGCTGAATGCATGTAATTACTATTATAGCATAAGTTTTTGGAAGGAGTAAAAATAGCATTGTGAACGATGTCAGTCTCTTCTTACTTTTTCGTAAATGGCGGGCACTTAGCGAGAGTTTTCCGGTTTAAATTAGTTTTGGTAATACATACATTGTGCGTTGAAATGTTTTCCGCAAGGGAAATACCAAAGAATATGTGGGAATATCATCACTGCAAAAAATTGATTTTTTACTAAGCAAATATTGTAATTAAAATGAAATTGGCCGTTCAAATAGGTCTTGCGTCCCCATTATTAAGGAAATTAATGGGCACGTTACGTTGTCAACAAAATAGCTGTGACTGTTTCATGTCGAGTTCCTGGCGTTTTGTGAACAGTAAGCCACAATAATTTAATTTTTTGTACTGAAACATAGTTCCCTACTGAATTACAGTATACGACAAAGTATGTGTGTATTCTGTGTCCACTTGGGTATTATATTTATAACTACTGTCGCCAAAAATATGTACTTTCCCCCCATTACGCCATTTACATATTAATTATCACATCTCAAAATAGTCACGTTGGCGTTGCATTTTATCATTTAAAAATACACAAATTGCCACAAACATAATAAACCGCTTGCATATTTGCATTAACCTACCTCGCCTACATTTTACAGTTTTGTTAATCAGTTTGTGAGATCTTATGAGCATGTTCCTGTTGAAAATTGTTGATATACGCCTAGTGTCGTTGCATGCTTTAGTACACGCACTATGCTGAATAACAAAATCATTACGTTTCACCGAAGTAGGTACCTTTATTTAGAACGTACATTATTCTACCTTTTGTGTCAGTGTATAAAACAGTGGGAATTCGGTAAAGTACGTACTTACCAACGGTCGTAAGAATTTCGTCTTGTTGACCCATTTCAACAAGAATACATCTCCACATTTCACAAAATGCCTATAAAAATACGGTTTCATACCAGACTTCATGTCTTTATGTATGTACATATGCATGATGATAAGTTCACCGCAAGATTTAAAAGAGGGATAACGTATAACGCACCGTGATTATGTCTAATGTTCCATGTAAATCCAAGTAGGAAAGAAAGTACTGGCTTCTAATGCGAAGGATACCATTTTACAAATATACCACCATAACCGTCGTGTGTATTTCTTACGTGGTACTGGACTTGAAACCACAATGTTTACTTACACTTACTTAATTGAAATGTAAGCCTTTTTTATTTTACGCGCTTATTTTTTCTCTGGAAATAAAGCCTTGTTTCGAGAGACGTTAAGACGTTAAGATTCCACGTGCAACAAACTTACAAGACAAGCTATGCCGTAAAGTTCCAGATATGCATTCCTTATGTTATATGTTTACCACATAACATAACATTCTTTTGTCGAAACATACATTTTTGGCGTTCAGAAATTGTTAAAGGTACATAAACCTGGAGGAGAGATGAGCGTAGGAAGAATTGCATTTTTTATAGCTACAGATGTACAAAGGCTCTGTTGATGTCAAAAGTAAGTAGCTACACAATTTTTTACTTTAGGCTCCTTTTCCTGTTTAATTAGCCTGTATTTTACTCCTCTTTTGAAAAAAAAAACATTTTTAGGTTTAAAAGCATGTACTACTGCGATAAAGGGAGATTGTAACTTTATATGCTTGCGTAACAAGTTTATGGTGTAATAAAAAAATGAGGGGTTACAAAACCTGCAAACAAGCATTTTTACAGATAAAGAAGAAGAGACGGTTGTTTACTTCTTTTACACAGATATCTGTTATGTCGCACACATACTATCTTTTTTTTGCTTTGAACTTTAAATTTAACTTTAGTTGTAAGTAAATGCTTTTAAAGAATGCCATAGTAATTTTAAGGTAGCGATGGTGAAAGTTACAAAGTAGTTTTAAGTAGGTATAAGTACAAGTATGCAAATGACAACACTCAACACTGTTGAGAAAGAAGTGTGGTGCATGGTTTGTCTGCAGTAGGAAACTACTTTACAGTCGTGATAAGCATCACTGATTTCCGGATAACCGTCAAGGTTGTTTTGTCAATTGACCAGCTGGAGCGTACTATCAGCAGAATTTGTAAAGTTGCCTTGTACGAAACAGCGAATGCTGATGTCCTTTGGGAAGATGTGGTTGCAAGAAATGTCGGCACTAAATAATTTCTTATTAAAATGCAAATATCCCATTTGCCAAGCGGACTTGTATTGCAATTCAGAGAAAATTGCTGCAATTTTTCACATGTATTTTTCACGTACATGTGTAAAATTGCAGCTATATTCTCTGATTGCAATCAAGATATTACACTGGCCGTGGCCGGGAACATTTTATTAAGCTAGCACAGTACCATTTACCCTATTCGGGCCAGTTTCAGTCGCACAGTCGTAGGAAACATGTTTGTTTAGCGTATTAGACTCCATTCCCTGTGGCCGTCTATTAACATGCATTGGTTTATATCTAAACATTGACATCCATAGTTTATGAAAAGTAAAAAAACATAAATAATGTTTTTGCTGAAAGACATCAGTCATTTGCTCGCCAGTATGATGGCTAGCGGCAATCAAGATAAGACTAGCGACAACTGACGACATCAAAGCATCAATAAAATGTGTATTGCTTGGGACATAGCAGCTGTATGAGCCATGATTCATTATGCCATGTCGCTTGTAAAAATCGCACTAATAGTTGATAGTTTACGTTAGAACCTCTTCTGGCACTTCTATACATACACGAGATATTTATACGTTAATGGGGCAAATAATTATAACCACTGGCTTTACTGATACAGACATACTACTACCACATACGTTTAACCGGGGTAATCTACAAAAAAACCGTACTCTGCAACCATTCAAAAGTAGATTCTGCCCAGCTAATTAGCAGAAAACACGCTGGCCAGGGAGGAACGTCTAAAAGAAGGATGACTAAACGTCAGAAAAAAATTCCTACGCGTACCTTCCTATGAAAACAACAAAACTGGACTGTTGAACTAAAACTTGATTCAATACAAACAGCAACGTTTCTGGCTGCTAGCCGGAGCCTAGGAAAAACGGGGGTGCAGTAGCAGCTGTGTAGCAACAATAGCAACAACACTGATTTACTTATTTAATAAACTTCCTTTCACCTTTGCTTTCCCCGTCTGTAGTACAAGTAACAGCTAAAAAGTGTATCATGCATCGTACCTGCCTCCTTTACATTCGTGCACACTCACTCTCTCCCTCCCTCCTTTCACATCTCATGTGTAAGTTTAAAAAAAAGAATTACAAGTAAGAGTCGTTCGTCGTGCCGCTAACGATTTTCTTGATGACCTCATTTGATTAATCTCTCCCTACGTGCGTTGTTCCTGTTTCCTACTTAAACTCATAAAACTCTCTTACCTTTCCCAAAACAACAATAACAACTCGTGCAAAATGATTTGCTACGTTACTTGCTTCTCCCTCTTTCGTCTGCTACTCTAGTAGTATTATCCAGTTTGATGAAATGTATCTGGTACAATAATATGATAAAAATATATATATATACATTCATCATACGTACAGCGTGGTTTTACTACGGTGTTTCTTACATGATGCTGACCAGCACAGCATTATTGCAATTTTAGTGGCGTTTGCAGCATTATTTGCAATAAAAGATTCGTGGAAGTTTACATATGTATGGATTGGGTACTGATTTTCATTTATTGCTAGTTGTATTTCTCCCTCCTTTCACTGATACCCGACTTGCAGCTGCTGCACCCGAAATGCTTTCGAGGTAGTTAGGTAACACGAAAGAAATATCCCTTCGAGATTTTTTCTGTTTGATTTTCTATTTCCAGGTTCTTCATTGTTGTTCTCGACAACCGGAATCGCATGTGCTCTTGACATGAAAGCTGGTGTAAAATTGACACAATAAAATTTGGCAATAAAACCACCCAGCCATGTAAATCTCTACGTCGCCAATGGCCTATAAATATTACACACTGTCTGAAGACAGCTGGGGTACTACCTAATTTGTAATTATATACCTGAATTGCATATAAAAAACGGACGTATTTATATTCTTCCGAATTTTTATGGTTACCAAAGAAGTGTATATGCCAAACTAGGTAGTTGCGTTACCTGTTCCATCGAACCGTCTTTTGTTCCAGAATCACAATAAGCGTCTTCCTTTATTACTTGTAAAATGGCGTTTGCAGCTCATTCAAGCGATGGGCTTCAATGAACACTTTTTACAACATCGAGTTAAGTATATATGTGCATACTTACGAAATCACAGTTGTACTTGCTCAAAAAAAGAAAACTGGAGCAGGTAAACAAACGATACATATTTATTTCACCCTCCTACATGTAATAGCAACGGTCTGGTGTACTAAAGAATCTACTTTAACAGATATATGCGCTTATTCTGTTCCTAACTTTCTGCTTAAGTCAAACCTTTGGTGATAAAGAATCCTCACTGGTAAGCTCTACTAATTTGTCGAGGAAATCAAACCGTTAGGCATGTACAACAACACATCAGTAATGATCACCTATATACACGGTATAGTAATAAATAGTAAGGCTTTTTACCTGCCCTTGTAGAAATTACGGGCTATTTTCATTGGTATCGGTAATCGGTATTCGGTGTAATGATTCCGCGATTCGGATGGATAGAAACTCATGCAAACCAACCATTACTATGGACCTTCAAAAGTTTTCCAAGAAACCTTTACTCCCTTTGCAATGTCCGTCTGTGACATTCTCTACGACACATACATTTATAAAATACCGAGCAGAAAACCTCGACCCGAAGTTAATTACAAAGAAAGAGTTATGGTTGATTTTGTCACAAGACGAAAAACTTTTATACGAACACGCTTTAATGTACTTATGAATATGTGCATTTTAGGCATAGTTTCTAAATGGCGTACGGAAAGTAACTTGGCCACACAATTTTTGGCCATCATGAAAAGTTGACAATGTCATCGGCACTTACCCATTCTACTACTAATGATTTTGTAGTAAAGCACTTGTAAGAAAAGAAAGTATCGTTAGTATCGTATAATGATAATCGGGACAGTCAAAATTTGGGTTTTTCATAGAAACATATTACAGGAGGGACGAACGTCGGAGTCGCCTGTCAAAGTTTTTCTCTTCAACTGGGTCAAGATACAAAGTTATGAGTTATGACTATCATCCAACTCATATGATTTGACCGGATTTAACCTATACGACTGTGCTACAGAGTATACTGCAAGTACACATTTTGGTAAAAGTTGTATGGCAACTCGGAAATTTGAAGGGGGAAGTGCATATTCTACGAGGCAAAAATAATACTTACTTTGGCTTTGGCGTTCACATCACATCCCAGTTCGATAAAACGATCAGCTAACGCGGTTCTGTTTTCCTTGATGGCATACATCAGTGGATTCCATCCCGTGGTCTTGAAACAAATTTAATCAATTGGAATTACCAGTAGCTCAAAGATATTTTTTAAAGTTTTTTTTTCGTCGAAAACAAAACACACCTCATCTTTCACCGCTGCCAAAGGCTTGTAGTTGATGGCTCCATTTTGCACTCGTTTCTCGAAATTACGAAGCTGATTCTCAACAGCGTACCAATCTCCAGCGTGACATTGATGCAACAGTTTCATTCCTTGGGAGTGATCTCGCATAACCTCTTCCCGTTTCTGGTCGTCAAGTTTTGACAGATCAAGTCCGGGATGTCCGTGTATGTCTGTACCGGAAAAGGCAGGCTTGGCTGTGGAAGCATCTCCTTGTTTCTTTCCGTTGGCTCCGTCTTTTCCCTTCTCCTGGTCGCCCTTTGCTTTGTCATTACTGTCTCCTGTAGCTTTCTGTGTACCATTTTCTTTTGCTTTTTCAATAGCACCAGCAGCTCTGTCTTTGAGATTGTCAGCAAGTTTACCTCTTGCTATTGCTGCTGAAGCGGCCGCCCCCACTGTTACTCCAACAGCGGCACCACTGACTAATTTATCTTTGGA
>JAHZNE010000419.1:0-18931 GCA_027744055.1 Callyntrura sp. NNG-2020
GAAAGTTGCTAGTGGCTGGTGCTACAGTACTATCAGCAAATATATAATAGTGACTCTATTTAATATGTACACACTGTAGGGCTCATCAGCACGCAAAGACATCGTAGAAAAACAATAATAATAAAAAGGTAACTCTGGCGAGCATCATCATCATCAGCGCCATACTAGCGTGCATTTCTCCTATGAACGCCTAATAGTACAACGGTACAAGTACCTCCCCTCTAGTCGGTTAACATTATGACATGTGCACCTTGGTGCCATCATCATCATCATCACTTGCGGATTATGTGACGACAAGCATGAAATCAACACGAATAAATCGCCCGGGCTCTTTAGTAATTTTTGCCGTATATAATATGTACCCCATTTCCGTTTCCTTCATTATTGGAGAGACCTGCTTACTCACATGGCGGTTGCCAGTAGTATAGCACGCGTCATCCAAAAAATACCACGAAGATGACGCTACCCGCGTTATCATCATCATCATCGTCCAGCCAGTTCATTAGACTTGTTTATAATGATCTGAACAAAAGGGCAAAGAATACCCCCGGTTCCACCTGGATAGGTGAAAGAGTGCAACGTGCGTAAAAATGTGAAAGGAGTGGATATTCTCATCCACATTCCCATAATCAGTGATGGTGCACCTGTGATAGAACGTACCCTTTGCCGGGCCCATTATAATTATTCAGTCAGCCCTTTACACATTTTGTATTTTAGTCGCCCGTGCGGTGTGCCATTCTCCCGCAGACAATGGCGATCTGCCTGAAGCCCCCATTTTTACCCGAAAATAGTACCCTCTCTACCGACATCGACAAGGGCTTCGTAATCTCAAAAACAATTGAACACAATCATACTTAAAAGTGATTTCAACGTTTTTTTTTAAAATTATAACGAGATTATCGTCCTAGAAACGAGCGCCCCCACAACCGAAAATTGTATTCCCCACCGACCGCACAATTTCACGTAATTTGACTAATTAAGTTACAAATACACATACTTGCGTAGGACATTAATCCCCCAAGATATTTCCCTTTTTCCCTGTTGCACGTCCCCTCCGGTTTCCCTTCCTTCCAAGAAAACAGAAAACGTTCATCATTATTATTATTATTATTATCGCCATTCGCTATCCTCATCAATCCTCATTTTAATTCCAAAAGGCGAAAATTCATCATGCCAGACCAGATGGAGTTGTTACCCAGTCATGGCAGCGGCAGCAGCAGTAGCAGCAGCCATGTCTACTTCCTTTTTCTCCTCTCTCTCTCTCTCTCTCTCCCCGTGTAACTCACTCCTCTCCTTTTCAATTTATATTCTATCCTGGTTGCCGTGGCGGACAACAATAATTATTGCCGTCGTAGTAACAGTAGTGCAATGACAACACCAGAATAATAAAGTAACACAGCCGAGCAGTAAAACCAAAACCGACATAGAGAGAGAGCCAGCAGCATGTGTAGCCTCAGCACTGAACTCTAAAAAAGATCCCTAGATTCACCCAACGCATACCATAATGCAAGACCACCACCATCCATCCTTTTCGCCGTTAAATAACGACAAATAATATATTTAGAACTTTGCTCATTCTCTTTTATCCTCAAAAACACACCAGCACACACATGCACACTCACTCTCTCTCTCTCTCTCTCACAGTAGAAGCATTCATGCCTGATGATGAGCTGATCTTGTGTGTGAGATTATTACAGAGTTTCTCCTTCTCCTTCTCATTAGACTCCCATCCCAGATTTACCCTTGGTCCTCCTTTGGTATCCTCCTCAAGCAACAGCCATACATCTTTTCCTAACAAACTCCTTATGCATTCAAATGCACTTTAATTGTACCACAGAAGCGAGGCTTCCACCTAAAACTACGCGCGGAAATAATAGATTCTCTTGTCTATCTCCTTTTTCAGAATCTTCCCGTCTCTCTCTCTCTCTCTCTTACCCAACCGCCGGTAAAGCTGCTGCTGCTACTACTACTATATTGCGGCTCTCCCATTTTAAAGAATCACGGCATTGTCGTATGAGAGGACGCACGAAGAAAAAAAAGAAGTCTATAAGAGAGGTGCTCTTTATAATGTGAAGAAATGTCGAAGCATACATGGGTCAACTGGCAACACAACAGCTGCAAGTGTACTTGAAGCAGTAAATGAAATGAGAAGAATTCTCCATCCGATCCGTCTCCCTGCTTCTCTCTCTCTCTCTCTCTCTCTCTCTCTCTCTTTTGGCCTGTCTGTGTGACTGTGAGCTATAATATGATTTTGCTTAACTACAACGGGTAATGATCATCATCATCATCATCATCATCCCCACACCATATTACATTTCTGCCTATTTCCCGTCCCTATATACTACTACTAGTACTAGTGGTCCTGAACATATATAAATGGAAGTTGGAAGTGGGATAATTCGTCCGTTTTCTCTTGCCTCCCAACATTCTCATCATCATTATCGTCGTCATCTTGCAAAGAAGACGCTCACATAATCCAATCGACTGGCTTTTGCTCTCCATCTCTCTCTCTCTCTGTCTCTCTCCCCGTCTTACTTCTTTTTCCAAAATCTACTTTGCCACTGCTGTGCTCTGTGACTGCTGCCTCCACCGCAAGTAACTGTACGCCCGATAACGCCTTGAAAGTAAACGACCATCTTGAAACGCCCGAGAAAAAGGGAAAAAGAAAAGTCTGGCGATGAGTAAGAAGCTGTGCACATCCTCATCATCATCATCATCTTGAAAGCAGCAAGAAAATTCGGCGGCGGTGGTGGTGGTGGTAGAGAGATGTGAGTAAAAGAAGACGACACAACACAACGGTGCACATCCTCATTATCATCGTCATACCCCGTCCACCCGCCCGGTATGTGCCCACATTACTACTACAACGGACGACATATTCCTATCAGCTTTTGCATCATCCTCATCTTGATGAACACATCCAGTCGTCGCGAGTGTCATAATATCGCCTTGGCAGAAACAAATTACTAAAAGTCCGTATAACTATAACTTTCTTTCTCTCTCTCTCGCTATCCTTCTCAAAATTCATTTTAAAATATGTATTATTATTACCATTATTACCCAGGAAAAGGAATGTGTCTCCCCGGTTCTGCTGTAGCTCCACGCCACGTTAGTGTAGCTGTCCCTGTTCTTCATCGTCACTTCCTTTCAATTTTCTTTTCCTCACACCGAGACTCTCACACAGAGCGTCTCGCTTTTTACAAAAGGAACGCTGCTGCTGTTCCTTCTGCTGCCGTGGCGTGTGAGTCATGCATAGAGAAGCCAAAAGGCAAATCTCTCACACAGAGCGACGCGCAGTCAAGCAAAAAGCGGAATAAGAGGCAAGCATGCAGAGAGAGAGAGAGAGAGAGAGAGACACAATCATATAAACATAATAATAATTTTCTACTGAATATTTAAACTTCACATACCTAAAAATCCTTTAATAATAATATTCCCAAAAACTATGCCACTATGCATATTCCTTCCTCCCAAATCTATTTACTTAACTTATTGCTCTTTTCCCAATTTCTTACAGCCAGAGCCAGCTCATATGAATACCGGATAGCAGCATGTGTGTACACTCAGGCATATATTTCCCTATGACACATTAAAATGCTTCGTACTTTCAACGTTATCGGATATAGATTGTTACAGATAGCTCTACTCAAATGTGGTGTGCATGGCTATACAGAAAACGACATGTGAGTATATATATATATATATATATCCAGCTAGGTATAACTCCTTTTTTTCTTTTTATTCTGCCTTCTTTTACTAATTCCCCGTTTCCATTCACTTTGCCCACAATTTTGCTAAGAATACACACACATACAGACACTCATAATATTATGCATGTTCCAATGAACGTACTTTATTCACTGCGAGAGAAAGAGAGAGAGAGAAACGGTCCTTCTAAACTTTATGACTTGCCACATTCATCCACACAGGAGCAGTGAACAACACTGATTTTTTTTGGGGCCAGACATTTGTACATATGCATACCTACATTCAAGATGCTCTTCTCCCTCGTGAACAACAACGGGAGCCTGATTTTTTTTTCTCTCGCTCTCTCTCTCTCTCTCTCTCTCCCATTTTTCTTACGATGAACATTTCTATTTTCGTTCTGTACAAATTTGGAATGGCATGAACCACACTTGGCCAATCATCTAGCTGCCGTGATTGGTGGACCATCTTTAAAACATTTTCCGAGGAGTTGTATTTAAGTTCAACCTTAAAACATCCTCTTTCCTTCACGCTTCTTCCTTTTCGCTCTGTCCTCTTCTCTTTTTCCCGTCGTCGTTGTCGTCGTCGTCGTCATAGCATCTTCCCGAGCAGATACAAAAAAGATACAGATTTTTTTCTCTCTCTTACTTTTCCATGCTTGCATGCATGCATAGATATGCATGTGTGTGTGTGTGTGTATGTAGATTGTATTAGAAATAACAAGTATTTTTCAACTTAAAACTTAAACCGTTCATCCCGACTCATCATCATCATCATCATCGCCATCCTCCCCACCACCACCACCATTTACCAACTTCTTCCTCGTCATCTTTCCCACTGTTTGTCGTCATTTCACTCTTTCTTCTCCCTGTAGCCATGCTAATGCTAACAGGGTAGCCGTCGTCGTCGTCAGTCCCATAATATTTTTAATACATTATGCCTTTGCCATTAGAGCAATCATGTTCCTCTGTATATCAGGTTATCCTTGAGGATAAAGCATCCTTTGGAAAAAGGTACAAAACTCTAGCTCATTTGCATCAGTTCTCTGGACCGGACGTGATGTTCCTCGTCGTCCTCGTGTCGCATCATCGTCAACTTGGAAAAAATTTTCCTTCCAAAAAGAAATAATACAAGTCGTTCCTTTTTTCCAACAGACACACACACACACACTCCCTTCTCTCTCTCTCTCTCTCTTCTCTCCTTATCATTTACTCCCAATTCAAAAAAGTTCATCAACGTTCGCCTTTTTCTCTCTTCCTTTTGTTATTCCTCGAAAAAAAAACGTAGTATCAATCCAACGTCGAGGAAAATTCACTTTTGTCCACCGGGGTCTGCTGCCTCAAGTAAAACTTCTATTCATACGCAAATCAATTTTTTTGATCCGATAAAACTACCCCGCAACAACACGGAGGTTACAAGAGGATTTTTCTTTTCGGGGGGATTCATTCGTTGTGAGTTTTAATTTTGAACGTTCCGTTTACGTCAGTCAGTTTCTCGCTCGCTCTCCTTGCTATTATCAAGTATTCATGTGTGTATTCTTGTGGATGAATAATTTCAAATTGGAATGAGAAAGGGAGCAGCCTTCAGTCTCAAAAAAATTTACATTTTTATTTTATTTTTCCTTTCGTCGTCGTCTTATCTTTTGTCGTGGAAGACGGCGGTGGTGGTGGTGGTGGTGGTGGGGGCTTCAGCAAATCCAAAAGTAGAAAAATTTCCAAGTTACAAAAGCCGGATCAAAATTTTAAATTTATTCTCATTATTCAAATAGCCCGCCTTGTACCGAGAGTTTAAATGGATACCCACATTGAATTTTACTATTTCGTGTGGACATTTTGTTTACGGAGCTTGTTCAGTTGTGCCAGGTTTATTTTTAATTTTTTTTGTAAAATAGAAATTTCTCGTATTTCCTCTATTGTCGTCTCGATATCCATATAACATTCCTCCTAGCCCGTTCCAATAAAGAAAAAAAACGTTTCTCTCAATTAGTTATAGTTCCGCCACCGTCGACGCCACCACCATCCTCGCTGTCGTCGTCGTCGTCGTCGTCGTCGCTTTACAAAGTAACTTTCCAAAAAAAAAGTTTATTTTTACCACCCAACTTACAACTTCCTTTCCGACAAGTTGCCCGCATTTACTCCCCTTCCCCTTTTACTCCTTCCACAATACCGCTTTGTCAGGAGAAAAAAAAATCGATTTCTTCTTTTAATTTCGCTCGAAATCCCCACCTCAGTAGTAGTTAACACCTTTGATGGTGCAGAGTACACAAAAAAAGATTGAGATTTTCCGTTAGAGATTACACTCCATCATTTCCACACAAGTCGTGTCTTAAAATTTACCTTCCTTCATTTTCTCTCTCTCTCTCTCTCTTGTCGTATCCTATCACTACTCCTTCTGGGCCAGTGGCAATTTCTCTAAATCACCCAGTTTCTTCCAAGAGCTAATTTTTATTTTCCGTCTTCTCCCTCCAAAACGTTTACAATCCGACCCCACCAAAAAGGCATTATTGCGGTACAAAAAAAACTCGTCAAACTTGTCTGTCAGTAGTTCATGGACTCTCCTCCTCTCACCGTCATCATCACCCCTCACATTCAAAAAATCTTTACCAGTGATAATCCACCACTGAAGAACACACCGTAATAGAGTACATAGTAGCAGTAGTAGTAGTCGAACTACCACAATATCTCTTAAAAACTTCGGAGAGAAAATAAATCCTAAAGATTTTTTTTTCTCTGGTGCTGCTGGTAGTGGCGTCGTCGGCCGTAGTGTTGAATTGGATTCGACAAAAAGTATTGATTTATTTTCGACTTTTTTCAGTGCGATAGGTGATCAAATACATACATATATATTTCTTGTGCTCCGTTCAACAGACGAAGAAGAGAAGAGAGAGAGAGAGAAAAAAATCAAAAAGATTCGTGTGTATACATCTGCCAAGAAAAAAGCTCCTTCTAAATCCCACACACCCGCATCATTGTCGTCATCGTCAGAGGTACGTACCAGTGAGTAATGCACATAATACAGCAGCTCTCTCTCTCTCTCCGTTGATCCCATTTTTTTTACTTGGCCGATGTGTGTGTATGTGTGAGGAAATCAGCAAGAAGAGACAAGAAAAGGAAGAACAGCAGGACTTCAAGACGAACATTTAAGCCACCAGACAGACACAAGGCAAGATGCCATACCACCACGATTTTCCTTAAACACACACACACATGCACACACACACACACAGTTTGCAAATCCACCCTAACTGGTCGTCACATCCAGAAATACATTTTATTCTCTCTATCTCTCTTCATTTTTCTCCTTCCTGCGTTAACAACCCAGCAGCAGCCGTAGCAGCAGGAACAACAACAGCCAAAACAAACTGCAAAGAGCCTAAAAAAAAGTTCAAGTTGAACTTGGACATTTTCACCGGTAGCGGCCGCGTAAGTGTATCAACACACCAACAACAACATGTCTCAAGTGAAGGAAGGGAGAAAACGAGGGAAAAAACGCATCAGGACATCAAAAAACGACTTCCATCCTTTATCCTTAAATCTACTGGGACACATTTAACAAAACCGAGTGGTAGTAGAGAGAGAGAGAGAGAGAGAGAGAGAGAGAGAGAGGAAAGAGGAAAAAGAAGAAGTAAAAAGGATCAGGAGTAAGAGAGATGCTAGTAAACACGTAGGTGTATAAGGATTTAGCTAGGAATGCTATCCTCCTTCCCTAGGAATGACGAACAAACCATTAAAACTCAAGTTGGAAAATAAGAAAAACAACGACAAGGACAATGAACATGTAGAAAGAGAGAGAGAGAGAGGGAGAGAGAGAGGGAGAGAGAGGGAGAGCAAAAGATGGGGAAGGAAACGAAACAATGAAACTTAGTCACTTGGAAATTTTTTTTTTCGACGATAGCCATATAGACCATCAGTATCATCGTCATCATCATCATCATCGTCATCACCATGGTCTTTGTGAATGGCGGGAAGAACAAGAGAAAAAGAAACTTTTAAGCAAAAAAAAACAATCTTTTTTGTTTTAAGTGGCTTTTCCTCAATCCGTCCATTCTCTTTAGAAGGGACAAGGAAAAGAGAGAGAGAGAGAGAGCGAGCGGGGGAAACGGCGAAAGCAAGAGACAGCTAGTTTTTAACTCAATCTATTGTCCCCCAATAAGGAAATCCAACTGAAAGGGATGAAAGGGAAGAGCGTAGAAAAAAAAATTTGTCCCGTTTCATGATGATACTACTTCCTTCTTCATAATTTCATGATTTCCTCTTGATATTTGTACACGCATATCAATACACATCCCGAGAGAGAAACATACAGACGACATAAACGACTACACAAAAGCAGCGAGCGACCGAGAGAGAGAGAGAAGCAAAAAAGTCGTTTGGCAATCAGTGAATGTGTCACATCAAACCAAGAAGTTGTTCCTTTTTTCCCCCGACCAGGAAATAAAAAAGGCTTTACTCCCCCCGAAAATCACTGAGAGATCACACAAACAACGTTGACTGTAGTAGGAGGACTACAGAAGAGAAATAAAAATAATAATTCCCGCGCAATAACAATGAAAACTGTAAAAGACAGGACAAGACAAGTTCATCCTCTACCGCCATCATCGCAACTATTATTGCCGGGCTATCCAAAGAAGAAAAGCAAAAGCAGCCCGCCGCCAACACCGATTGTTGATAACCCGAAACGGAATTCACGGAGAGAGAGAGAGAAAAAAAAGCAACACACATCCAGAGAGAGAGAGAGAAGGAAGGAGGTGGCAGGGAAGAAAAAGGGATATGGCAGCGACACATCCCCACAAAAATCAACGCAGCCTCACAGTCGAACTCCATGCTTCTTTACTTCCCATATTGCTGTTATATTTTATGGAATGTAATGAAGTATGGAGAACTCGTGGGGCAATTTCAACTGATTTTTTTTGTGCGGATCACTGTCGTTTTGAAGAAGCCTCGGGTGCCAACTCCCCTTTCCCGGCTACCAACAACCTCCATACCAGCAATTAGTTCGAGAGAGAGACAGCCAGCCATTTTGACTGTGTGTGGTTAAACCGGAAAGAGAACACCCCCTCCCGTCGGAAATTGTAACGGGGGAGAGTCCCACACACACACACATACCCACACGCACCGTAAGTTTTAATAAAACAATATTAATTACGGTAATAATTATGGCTATTAGTTTCATGTGGAATGGGGAACCGGGCAAAAAACAGCCCATAAACAATTTTAAATAGGCACTGATCACCATCCGCGCCGAGTAATGAAAACCAAGTAACGTCTACTTAATTACTTATACAATACGTGGTATTCCCCCAATTCTACAGTTGTGGTGACCCCCGCCATTTACTTTCATTTTCCCCAAAAAGTAAAAAAAACACAAGCACATATTATTATTCCCATTTTACAATTATCTCCTTGTTATTTCAGTAGCAACCGCGTAGCAACAACAGCAGCAGCAGCAGCAGCAGCAGCCAGTGGCGATACCGGGTAATAATTGCGCCGGGCACACCGCACAATTTTTTTTTTCTTTCGGCGCGGTGCTTACATTTCATTCTATTTATGGCCAATAACCTGCTCCGGCGCCAAAAGCCATCGGGGTGATGAGTTGATTAAAAGAACAAGTTACCCATTACCATTAAAAGAGAAAACCATGTAAAACGCACAGGGGCAATGGCGTTTTAAATGGAGGGAGATACAAGCTCACATCATGCACACACACACACACACACATACATAGTTTTCTCCGATCATAAACCGTAATACCAGGGAGAATTTAGGGAAAAGAGTGGGGAAAGGGGGAACGGGGAGGAGAAAGAAGAAGAAGACGGGAGGAAGAGTATTAAAAACGTAATTTAGCCCGCCACGATTACTACAATTATTATTATTATTATTATTATTATTATTGTGAAGTCAAGCTCATTTCACCCTTTTCTCCTTGTATCTTTTCTTCTCTGCTCAATATATTTCATTTTCACCTTTTGTAATTTTCAAATAACTTTGTAGCTGCTGCGGCCATTAAACTCCGCTACAGCCGGGGATTCAAAAGCCGTGCCGTGTTGTACATGGCATCCACCCATTCATACATCATCCACTGGAAAGCACACACAGACACACATACACTCTCTCTCTCTCTCCGGGAGAGACGGAGGAAAAGAGCGAGAGACACACACAGAGAGAGAGAGAGAGAGAAACAATTTCAAGCACAAGCCCATTTCGTTAGCCATTCCTGTAAAACCGCCGACCAACAACAATTCATGATGATGAAATGAGAGAGAGAGAGTAAGAGGGAGAAACGCTTAATTATAACCCAAAAAGCCTGTCTTGTGTTTGCCTGCCTGACTTGGCTTACTATTTAGGATAGATAGCGCGCGTTAGCCTTGCTTTTCCTATTATCCCACCAACAATCCACAAAAACGTGAGAGAGAGAGAGAGAGAGAGCGAGAGAGAACAATGTGGATAAACAAGGGAGAGAAATGTCTGGTGTATTTGTAACGACGGTGGTGGACAGCAAATGTGCCACCAAACCCATTGCCATTAGTTTCCTGTGTTTTTGTGCAAATTGTACAGGATTCCCCAAACAAGAGCGAGCGAGAGAGACGGGATAGCATCAGGGATGCATACCAGCGGGGAAGGGAAGTAATATTTCCAGTCGTTTGAGCCAGAAAAGTAGGCATGCAAGCCTACGGAAGCACCCCAAAATAGGATTATCTCGTTGGCGGTCCTCCTATACGCTATTACAACAAATGTTCACGCATAGGAACACAGGAAATGTAGAAATGTATCACCTTGAGTCTATTTGGATATTTGCGCTCCACTCTCTCTCTCTCTCTCTCTCGCTCTCTCTTTACTACCTTCCCCAGTGGTGGCAGTGCGGCTGCATTAAAATAAGAGGGTAATACACATATAAACTTCATATGCCTACTACCTGCCTCCATTTCTTGGGAATATTTGATAACAACTATTTTCCTCGTGTAAAAGGATGTGTTTCTCTCTGCCCAAGTTGTAACTCCTTTTTTTATACTTTCCCTCCACTAACGCCATCCTGCTCATCATCGTTCGCATATCTAGTAGTACTAGTAGTAGTCTTCATAATATTCAACAAAATAGCAAAGCTCCCACCGCATCGCTTTTTCTTCAATGAGAAACTTTTCGCTTTTGCCATTCAACTCTCACCCAAGCCCAACTTATTTTCTTTCTTTCTCTCTCTCCCACACGCGCTCTCGCTAGACAATATTCCGAGAGAGAGAGAGAGGGGGGGAAGAGAGAGGTCATAAAAGCCTTGTTGAGAAGAGGCACATATAATGGCCCGTCTTTCTGACAACAGTGCTAAATTTATGTTGCCTTCTATTCCTCGGTGAGCCGTCTCACCAACTCCTTCCATCTCTGATTTATAGGCTTCTCCAGTGTCATTTGCTTTGTTTATTCCACACATTATTAACCATCGAGGTGCAACCCAGAAAGCGCAAGGCAACGGCAACACAAAAACACAACAGCAAACAACTCATCATCAAACGGTACGAGACCACCACCACCACCACACTAGCAGTAGCAGCAGCAGCAAAATAATATCAGTTAAAAGCAGCCAGCAGCCGCGGCAGTTGGGCGTGAGTACTCCTTTTTTCTCTCATAATGCCATTTGTTATCACAATGACCATGAATAAAGCACCCGCCGACAATTTCAAACTTCAAAATCCTCTCCGTCTTCTGCATTGTCTTATTTTCCTCCAAAAATCTTCTTCCATTACTTCCACCAACAACAGACTCGCCCATGTTGTGTGGCTCCTATCAGGATAACATTTACCAACTCCGCTTTCTCTGTCATACTTTAATGTACAAAAGGAACGGGAACGGTGGCAGGTAAAATAACGGTTTTAAGTAATATTCACACATGCCTCCTCTCTCTCTCTCTCTCTCTTCTCCTCCCCCTTTTCCGTATGTGTGTACGCTACAACGGCAAAAACCGCCCAAAAAAATAGCTGCACGGTAATAACGCCATTATGTCTTATGCGGATGCTCGTATCTCTCTCGCTGGTCCTCCTATTCTTTTTGTCATCTTATCTCGCCAAATAAATGAATGAATATCCCATAAGCTCCCCAAGGAGGAATACAAACTATCTATCTAATTCCCTGTCTCCGTGTCCCGAGCTCAACAACGAAAATGAAGCAAACGGGCTCTGGCGCACTTTATGCACTTTGTCGCTACACTGGGCTACACACCGATGATGATGATGATGATGATTATGTCAAATCGTGCACATCCTTATATTTGTATAAGCGCTTCTCTCTCTCTCTCTCTCGCCCTCCCACTCCATTTTTCCTCCGCGATGATGAGAACAGGAATCAAAATATTAAACAGCCAAAGACACACACCACACGTCTCTCTTTTTTTCTCGAAACATTGCCCCCCCCCAACCAACACGACCCATCCTGCATTTAACAAAGACGCCAGTCTATTTTTGTCCACAGAGAAAGACGACACAAAAACGGAGAATCGACATGGAACACCACCACCACCACCTCGCCGCGTCTACCTACCACCACCATACCACCAACGGACCTTTTGCTATCATCATTACATAATACCACAGCCCTAGATCTATAGACACAACCACTCACAGCTTTGCAGAGAGAGAGAGATCGCAAACCAAAATGAGAAATTCAATCGTATTACAGCCCTGATGTGTGTGTGTGTGGCTACATACGAACACAAAACAGATAAGTAGATATTTCGGATGGATAACCGCTGAAAAACAGGCACGTACCATATTAGTTGTGAAACGCGAAATGCCATCATCATCATCATCAACATCATCATCATCCTTCTTTCATCCTGCAAACCCAACCGGGTGGTGGTGGTGGTGGTCCTAGTGTATAGCTATCGGCTAAAATGCCATCAGGAGGACGACGACGACAACGAACATAATCATCATCTTCATCATCATCCTCCTCCCGGTTGTCGAGCCACAGCAGTAGCAGCAGCAGCGGCAGAAAACCGTTCCCATCACTACCACTAGTACCACACACACACACACACCCTACCAGAGAGAAGAATACACCGAGAAAAATTCACAACTCATTTCCTATACAGTTTGCCCCCAGTGCTCTTCCCAGAGAATACAAGGCTCCGCAATTGCAAACGTCTCTTGGTATTCAATCAATGTCAACAGTTAACATAAATGTTTATCCGTTCTCTCTTCAGAGCGGTGGAGGTGGTGGTGGTGGTGGTAGCAGGAGCAGTAGTAACAGCCACATTTTTCCTTCTTGTTTGCCGACAACAACCTACACCCGGATATTCATACGGTCATGACAAGTACAAGATTAGATTGCGGGGTATATCCACCACGCCGCCAATCACCCTCATAAATATCCCGCGCTATAACCATACACACAAAAATATTAGCCTATTTCACGCTACAACGTAAAGAGAGCGAGAGAGAGAGAGACCCACCCTGGGAACAAAAATCAGCAGACTTGAATTTTCTGCCTTGTCTCCCAATCGAAAAAATCTTCGGCCGTTGTCGTCGTCTCAGCAAGAAGGAAAGTGGCTTAATGTTTATACACTCCCATAAATAAAGGGGTATATATTCGTTAAAATGACGGCCCTCGAAAAGGCGACCCCGTTTGAGTTTTCCTTGTTCCAGGGTCCCCCCATATATTACCATCATCAAAACATGTTGATTTGACAAGGCTGTAGACATAAATACAGAGAGAGGTTCTCATGTTATGCTGATTTTACGCTGTCGCCCAATTTTTCCCCCAAGAAAAAAAAAGAGAAAAACACGCGTGAATACCAAAATCAGCAAAGAGCAACATTACGAATTCGAGCCAGGGAAAATTGTAGAATTCATGAGAGCAGAGAGAGAGAGAGAGAGAGAAAAGAAAGTATGAACAACCTAGCTGAAAGCACACATGAAGCATATATATATTTTGGGGAACGCTCCTGTGGATGGCTTTCAATAAAAAATAAACTTGATCGCGGCAGACTGCCTTTCCTGTGCTTTCTCCTTTCATTCATTCATTTTCGTAATGTATATTTATTTCTCCTACCGAATTTCCCACTTTCATTCTTTCACTGCTTTCGTTTCTCTCTCTCTCTCTCTCTCTCTCTCTCTGTGGAGCCCCACGTAACACCGTGATGAAGCTGCTTAAAAAGCGGGAAACGGAAGAGAGTAAAAGCAGTTTCTGGCGCAGCGACTGGAAAATCAACACAGGTGGTAGGCTTATTAATGAGAGAGCGTTTCCCCTCAAAGTTCGTCCCCGCCGAAGGCCCCCATTTATCCTGTTTGCGTAGATTCCCTTCAAATTCCTTAGCGGTAATGCCACATTACCTCCCTACATTTTCCCCCTTAAAACTTCCCCAGAATCAAAAACAGTACCCGGATACCCACCAATTTTGCCGGGGTGCTAAATGGACCCTTAGAAAAATAAACTTTTGAAATAGCCGCTTTCACAACAACAATCTATTGCTGCCGCCACAAAACGGGATTGCCCTCCAAATCGGTATAACAATGTTTCATATCCTCTCTCTCTCTCTCGGAACAATCAACTTATACCGTCTATATCACAATCCCCAATTTCTCCAACGATTCCAAAAATTGCTCCGCCCAAAATGACTTTTGCGCTGTGTGGGCCCGTCGCTATTTCAAAGCTGAGAGCCTAATAATACTTTCAACTTTCCGCCAAATTCCCAAAACGGCAATAAAAACTGGGAAAAGAATTACTTTCGCTATACAACGACGACTACTTCCACTACAACTACATTTCCACCCAGCCCAAAAGACAGTATAAGTCTCCCTGATATATATCGACGTGTGTATACCACCCTTATCCACCGTGATTATTGTTGCCGTTCCTCTCTCCCGGAAATCCTCATATCGCCAAAGTTTCCCTCGTTTTTACCCACTTTCCCCGATATTCTCACAAAATTATTTTCTGTCAAATGACCTGATCAACTCTCTAAACATCACTGCTCTCTCTACCTGCCGAGATAAACTTCCCCAAACAACTTTCCCCGACAGAAAAAAAAATCCCTTAAACGACCTTTCCGCTATTACCTGCCTTTCTCCGTGCGAGAGACAAGACACCTCTTGTTATTGTCAGACACGCACCATACTGCTCCCTGGAAACACCACGAAAAAAAACATTCTAGAATTATAACCCCCCGCTATACATATTACATCTTCCCATATTTTCCCATTTCTCTTTTCCACTCACTCAACTTTCATTTTCTCCTCCGTACATTTCCCCTGGAAGGCCCTCTCTCTCTCCACTGTCATATCCATACTTAAATACCCATTATATAAAGTGTGTATAGCCTATAAAAACAAAAAAGGTTACAGCAGCAGTAGCAGGAAATGTTCAACAACAAAAACCTCTGTAAAAATTTACAACATCCAATCCAATCGAATAGATGCCATTATTACCAACACAACGTCGGAGAGAGAGTCCCACCTTCGTTGTCATCCTCTTTGCGTATGGCGGTGCTCTATACCCACCAACCAAACTAAACTGCTACAATTTCCGAAAACAACCACACTTTCTCTTCTTTTTTTACCTTTTCCCCTCGTCAATCCTTTCACTCTTTCAATTTAAACAACTTCAATTGGTCTCATCTTCCACTCTCTCTCTCTCTCCCTCTCTCTTCTCCACCAAACCAGCTAGAAACAAGTAGAAGAAACACCATTTGATTTAACTCTCAAGATGTATCCATTTTAGCGCGCTTTGTCTGCTACATTTGCTTTTCCTTGCCACTCACAAAAACCATATAACACCAAATGCATACAAGACACTCACATGTTATTTCACAGCCTCTTCCGGCCAAATTCTTTTCCCTTTTTATGGTAACTATACTTTTTTATTCCATTTATAATACAATATTATCATCCTTTATTGTATATCCCCTGTGCAAACATACATATCCACACACACACACATACACACACCATTTACCTGCCGCATGAATACACAGCCTTCGTCTTTTATCAGATCAATAATAATACTTTGCTTCACTATTCCTTCTATTCTCTTTCTCTATCCCCCGAAAAAAACGACGCTCTTTTCGCATCTTTTTTCTTCTTTTTTTTCTCTCTCTCCCCCTTTCTGCCATGAGAAAGTAACCAAACCAGCAGATCTCTTATCCTCCCTTATCTTCAAATTGAATTTTTAGGTGCACGAAAGCATGATCCATAAACCTTCACAGCCCAATAAAAGAAAACAATGTGATGCGACGCAGAAAGGAAGCGCATTTGTAGCGCCTTTTCTCTCTCTCTCTCTCGTACACGATCACTCCTACCGGGAGTGGAGGTGGTAGTGAGAGCCCGCTTTAATAGTACAAACTACCCCAGCGACAAAGAGGGGCACATACACACTTTTTTGCCTTTCGAAAGAGAAAAAACACCATTATACATTAGGCTTTGGAGAGAGAGAGAGAGAGAGAGAGAGAAAGATTTTGATCAAAAGGATGCACCAGCAGAAAAAAAGAGAAACAAAACAGCATTTTCTCTCTCGTACTACATGTCCCTACGCACGTCTCTAATAAAAATAGAAACATGCTCCATAAACAGACAAAAGCTCCAAAAAAAACGAACAAATTTTACTTTCCCGTGTTTAAAAACACCTTTATACTTTCCCCCAGTCTTCCTCCTTTTTATTTTCCTTTCCTCTATATGTTCCCTTGGTCTTTTTTTATTTACTACTCATTACAAAAAATTAAATTTTCTTCCTTTTTGCGTCCCGGCGTCCTCTTTCAAACCCGCTTACAAAGGAAAATGACTGCTTTCGCCGGGGAGAGAGGAAGAGAGGCAGGCATATTTACAGCATAAAAAAGGAGCACAGTCGCTTTTAAAAATACACAAACTTATTTATTCATTCCTTTGTGTCCTTTTCGCGAAAAAGGAATACTTTTCTCGGCACCTCTCTCTCTCTCCCAAAAATAATTCAACTTGCCAGGTTATTCATGATTTCCTTCATTTCTATTTAAGTACCCCATGTTCATTTGCACAATAAAAGAAGAGCTCGCGTGTGTAGGTACACGATGAGTATTTGTATGCATATTTAATAGCAATCCATTTTCCTACTCAAACTACACCTTCTTACAAAATGGAATTAAACATTTAAACCCAACTACCAACACACTTTCAGCGTCGTCGTCGTCGTCAACAGGAACGGCGGGCATCAGCAGCAACATTTTCAACAACAACAATAGCACTGCTTCACCATGGCACTCCATTTCCAGATGAGATATATTTTTATTGAATATCATCAAACAATTTCTACAATTTCTCCAAATTTCAGTTTCTGTCCTTTTTCTTCTCTCATGTAAAATATCTCTCTCTGTAAAAACGAGAGAGAGAGAGAGAGAAAGAGAAAATCTCTCTATTTTAAAGTGCCGTCATTCCCTCCCTGCAAACGTCTCTCCCGAACTTCATATAAAGCTGTCCCCCAAAATACAGTGGAGTAAAATACCAAAGAATCCTTCCTCCCGCCATTTTTATCTCGACTGGACCAAACTCCAATGAAGTTATTTATACCGTTAGAATAGCAGACATTGTGTCACACACATCTTATCAAGAGCACAATTTATAACCCGTTTTGAAATGGAAGCTGAGAAAAGCTAGCCTTCTCTCTCTCGGATACAACGCCGAGAGAAAGGTAGACGACAAGAAGGAAAAACTTTCCCTCATAAGAAACTGCAAGCTGGCAAAACTACTTTTTTACTCTCTCTCTCTCTCTCTCTCTCCCCTGGACCAGCTGAAAAGGTTCCAATCTACATGTAATAATAACCCTGTATTTGTGTCCTCCTTTGAATAATGTCGTGTCAGACTACAAAATCATCTGACATTATGCCGGAATATATACAACTTTTCCATCTACCTTAAAAAGCATAAACAAGCCGGAGCATACTTTACGGCTTTTATACCAACTTTATTTCTCAATCGCCTTAGCACAGCATCCGCTTTAGCAAAACTAGCAGCAGCAGCAGCAGTAGCAGCAGTGGCAACGATGAAGTGGCTAGAGCCGGAGTAAAGGGTTAAAAAATATTTCTCTTTTTTAAATGACGCGCCAAGAGTGTGCCTTCTGAAGGCTGTAAAGGGAACAAAAATATGAGCCGACTGTTGTAGAGCTGCTGTTGAAAGAGTGAAAAATAAAATTGAACTCAGAGAGAGAGAGAGAGAGAGAGAGAGAATGTGTGTGTTCACTGTGCTATGAGTATGAATGAGAATATCTCCTTGTTGGCCGGAGGGGAACCTTAATACATACGTATGAATTATGATCGGAAGTTTTTCTTTTATGAAGCATCATTCCCTTGGGCACTCCACACACACACACAAACACAAACACGACTGTACCAATACTTTTTTTAGCAGGCCTTTACTTTTCCCTTCCTTACCGCTGCTCGGCTTATACCGCGATTGACGTTGGGGGTAAAAGGGGAGAAAAGGGGAAAGCAAAAATCAACAGAGCACGGTTAACTTTTCTGTTGGAGCTCATCATAATCGCAGCATGTCATATTCATACGAAAGTGAAATTTTCTCCACTACTGTAAAAAGTAAACAGAACATCCTACTTTCTCTCTCCCTCTATCTCGTCACCATCACATTGTCGTCGTACCATCTCCTTTTTTTATTTCGTATTCCCTCCCTTACTGCACAGCCCCGCAAACAGTTACACACGTGCAAGCTTTAACCTGGGAAACCTGAATGGTTTCCGGAGATTCCGGATACAATTGGGTTTGGTTTGACAGAGAAAAAGTCAAGCTATCTCCTTTCTCCGCGCACCACCCTCCAAAAGAAAGCCGAGAAAAATATGAATATGTGTGTTCCTAGAAAATAGGATGAAAAGGAGAGAGAGATCTATTCTCCGCTTCCGAGAATTTACTAACTTGAAAAAGAGAGCAGGAAAAAAATAATACACAAAGTGTAATGGCGGGTCCGTAAAGAAGAGCGAGAGAGAGAGAAAAAAAAGAGATATACTCATCTACAACAATAATACCTAATACTCTGAAACCTTTTAACGTATCCGTATTTCACTTTCTCTCTGCACCATTTAAAACTTCCATAATAATCATAATGTGTGTACATTCTCCCCAACAAAACTTTATCTCAAAGGCATCCTTATCCCCCGGAAAAAGGCTCAAAAATATGTAGAGATATGTGGATACTTTGTATAAAGCTAAAAAAGGTCAATAAAAGAAGAAACACAAAAACGCCATGAAGAAACAGCTCTTTCTCTTATTTTCT